>JASPKP010008617.1:0-7500 GCA_030674155.1 Stramonita haemastoma | reverse complement strand
GACCAATGCAAAAACCTTGACATTGATCCGTCTTTTGTTTAACAACATACCCCTGTAACACACACTCCCACACCATAGGCTCAAACAAGACTATTGATCTGTGAGTTTCTGGGTTCGTACCCAGCCTCGCCCTTTCTTCCCAGTTTGACGAAAAAATCTAACTGAATGTCCAAGTCATTCGGATGAGACTAGAAACTGAGGCCCCGTGTGCAAACACACGCAGAACATCTTGCGCACACGTTAAAACCCCATTCCGCCTTTCGGAAGAGGAGGCCATCGTGTGCCGGTAGGAGCGGATGACAAAATTATAAAAAAGCAGCATGCACACAGGTGTCGTGTTTAGACACCATCCCTGAGGGGGAAAAAAAAATAATGGGTAGGCGCTGCACTTGTGGCGACGCGCTCTCCTCGGGGAGAGCAGCCCAAATTTCACACAGAGAAATCTGCTGTGACATAAAGTGGTATAAAATAAAATTTAAAATAAATAAATAAAAAACACTGTATGCTCAAACAAGACTATTGACCCGTCTGTTGTTGTGTGATGCCCCTGTGTGTCCCCTCTCCCACAGGCCCGGTCAGGGAGTCTGGCCATTGAGGACATGGATGGCGGCACCTTCACCATCAGTAACGGCGGTGTGTTTGGCTCCATGTTTGGCACCCCCATCATCAACCCGCCCCAGTCCGCCATTCTGGGCATGCATGGCATTTTCGACAGGCCCATGGCCATCGGGGGCAAGGTGAGGCTGGTGTAGACTCTGTGTGGGGGGGGGGGGGGTTGTGTGTGTTCTGTGTGTGTAGGTGGTGTGTGGTGGTGTGCGGTGTGTGGTTGTGTGAGAGAGTGTGTAGGTGTGTGTGTGTGTGTGGCAGAGCTGTTTTGGCCTTGGTGAACTGTGCTTCTGTTGTAAGGGATGATTCAATGTTTTTGGTAGATAAGAGAGGGAGAAGACATGTCGACACATTTTTTTTGATGGTATTGTATACTGCTTGGTACAGTGAGCACTTTGTGGCGGTATTTTACCTATTTGTAGATTGTGTTTATTTCTCACATGTTTTTTTTGTTTGCTTTGTTCGTTTTAGCTGATGGTTGAGTTTTCAGAAGATATTTTAATTTTGTGTGTACTAAAAATCATTTACTGTGCTTTTTGCACAGTTTAGTTCAAAAATAAGTTAATTTAGTTTAAATGCCAATGCTTACTTTTGTGTATGTGGTACATTTTTGATAAAATTAGATGAACATTTTGTCTTTTAAAAAAATATTTATATATATACAATCATATATATATACACATAATCACAACCAGATTTTATCGTCAAATTTCTCATAATCCATTGCCAACTTTAGAAAACTGAATGTCAAAAGTTCATATAATTTTGTTGTTTGTTCCTCAGCAAGACCTGTGACGTTCTCCAATAGAGCAATTTTTGTGTATCCGACCATTTTTGCCCACCATTTAGCTAGCTGCATTCCTATTTCAGGGAACATATCATTTATACTGTGATTCTTATCAAAGTGAAAATACAGCCGACCCTAGACATTCATAGTGTGTAACTAATGCTTTCTCTGTTTTTCAGCAAGATGGAATAAAAGGTGTGAACATGCTTCATGGAAAGTGCATCTCTTCTTCTTCTCTCTATTTCCCACAGGTTGAAATCCGCCCCATGATGTACGTGGCTCTCACCTACGACCATAGACTTGTTGATGGCCGTGAGGCCGTGACTTTCTTGCGGAAGATCAAATCCGCTGTGGAAGATCCTCGGGTGATACTGCTGGATTTGTAGTGTTGGGCGCTACCCCTAGTGAATCTTGTGAGACTGAGTATTCCGGGAACATCGTCTGCTGTTGCCTTGTGTTTTTACCATTAGATTGTGATAGACATCTGTGTCCTCTGCTGCCAAGTCTGCAGAGGGCAGTACCAGGCCAGGTCATTGACATCAAGCTTTAGGCCATTCACAGCTGGGGAAAGAGCAGCATTCAGTGAGTTTTAAGTGTCTCCATGTGTCTTTCGGGTGGATTCCTATTTTCGGGGTTTTTTGTGTTTTTTTCACAGACGGGGCGAGCAGCTTTGTTTTTTTGGTATACCTTAGAAAATGTGTGTTTTTAATATGTGAATGAAGTAATCTACCAACCAACCAACCAGTCAAACACACACTTGAAGCAGAAATAGCAAACAAAAAAAGAAAGACACAAAACAAGCAAAAAGTAAACAAATGAAAGACACACACACACACACACACACACACACACACACACACACACACACACACACACACACACACACACACACACATGCACACACACACACACATGCACATGCACACACACACACACACACACACACACATACACAAATGAAATATAAACAAGTGATTTCCAAAAACTGGTTGAAGAAATGGTAGGAAGGGGCTTATAATATGTATTATCTGTTTGTTTGTCTCTTGTGCATACTCTCTCTCTGTCTCTGTCTCTGTCTCTGTCTCTCTCTCTCTCTCTCTCTCTCTCTCTCTCTCTCTCTCTCTCTCTCTCTCTCTCTCTCTCTTTTCTTTATTGTAGAAGATAAGTATAAATTGAAACAGAAAAGTATATGTCACATCTCGGTTTTGAAATCAATGAAAGTACCAAAAAAAAATTCTGACACCTGCTAAGAGTTTGGTATTGGACAGGAAGAGAGAAAGAATATTGAGTAGTGTCATGATATAGAGGGATTGAGAGATTAGGAATTTGAGATTACCTTCCCAAACTGACTTTTTTTTTTACCATACAAAGTAAAGTATTCAATGTACAAATAAAGAAAAATATTTCATGTTATTGCACATCTTTATTTCACTAGAAAATGCATTCTCCTTGAGTAGCTGTTGATTTAAATGCTGTATACAAGGAATTGAAAGTGGTTGAAGTGATTGCAATGTATAGAAAGGCACACAGGCACATGTAAAATAATCTTTTCGGTCTTAGAAGTTTGTGTTTGTTTTTTTCCCTAGTATGTAAGCACTAAGCAGGGTGTGTGATCAGGAAACTAATCAGTTTGTTATGATTATTCAGAGTTTGTTGGTGTGTCTACATAAATTTGTGCTTCCATTCACCAAAAACCAAAAGAATATCTGGCAGAGTATTGGTAGATGTAGATTTTTTTTTTGGGGGGGGGGTGGGGTGGGAATAATGGAGGAGGGGATTGTTCCTTTTTTTGGTGTGTGTGTGTGTGTGTGTGTGTGTGTGTGTGTGTGTGTGTGTGTGTGTGTGTGTGTGTGTCCTCTAATTCTGAATCTTGTAATCTCAGTTCTGTAATCAGAAGTAATATGCTTGCAAGTCACGAGTTCAAAAGTTGAGTTGGTGGGGATTAGAGGTTGTTGTTTTTTTAATAATTGCTTTTTTCCACATTATGCCTCTTCACTCTCACACTCCTTTTCTCCCTTTTTCGCCTTTTGACCAGCACCTAGGAGGGAGGGGGGAGGTGTTTTTCTTTACATGGTCCCTTTTTTCTATGTTCCTTGTGTGTTTTGCCACACTTTGAGAGTAAGGGTGTGTTTTTTTTTCAGTCTTAGAGTATAAGATTCCAGTGATATCTGAAGTAAGAGCAGTTCCAATGTTGTTTGAGGTTGTTTTAGAATTAGTGTGTAGGTTATGGTCCAGAAGAAGTGAGGGGTTTGGGGGGGGGGGGGGGGGGGGGTTCAGAGGACTTCAAGGAACAAGATTACTTTTGATGTGTGTTGATCCACTGTTGAGATGTTTATGGGGGCATTGATCCACCCTCATAGAGAAGCAGCCTTCTTGTTATATTTTTCTGTCAAAATTTCATCTTTGTCTCACGCATGTGTACTATGCCTGTAGAAATGCAAAACTATTTTTCTGCTTTAAAAGTATTTGTAAAGTATCTGTGTATATTTGTCCAGACTGGGTGTTGTCAGTTTGCGTCTTGCAGAGGAATTATTCAGATGTATTTTGATTATTGATGGTTGTATTCAAAACTTTAGGTACTCAAGACTATTTTGTCGTTGGTCAAGATTCTGGCTAAAGGTACACCCAAATTGTGTGTGTGTGTGTGTGTGTGTGTGAATATTGACAGGACAAAAGAATTCAACCATCAGTTGTAATAGGAGTCTGCATCATTTGAGTTTTATTGACTTCTTTGAACATGAGAGCATCTCAAGTTTTGTACACTGAGGATAGACACAATACCATTGAGATAGCCTCAGTTGGTGTGACATAAGCTGTGACTGAGTGAGCGAGCAAGCAAGCACACCCATCCATGCACATATACACGCACACAAGTACAATCTCCCTGTCCTATGTTTTTTCACAGTGTTTTTAGTATATTCCCCAAACACACTCCTCTTGTTTGTCTTATAAAGAAATGTTATAGTCCAGAGAATCTGCTAGTTGTGAATGATTTTATTTGCCTTACTGTGCATGTCGATGCACTTGTGACACGTGTACAACTGTACATGTTGCAGGTGTGTGTTCTGTCAGTGCTTTTTGCAGTTATGTAGTGGAATGTATATGGTGTGATTCTTTTTTTTTTTTCATGTAGGATATTTATGAATGAATCAAGTATACAGCTGTTAGCCCCACTTGGAAGCCCGCTGTGAAATGAATAAAAAGCTCTGATTTTGGAATTTGTCGGTCTGTTGTCTTTTGCATATAGAAAGTGCTTTTGTATGTATGTGTGTGAAACAGCATTAAATATAACAAAATATTGCTATTGACATTATCAAGTGACATAATGGCAGCAAATACTGCCACAGAAGTTTTGGTTGCAAAAATAAACAAAAGCAAAAACCACAAAAGAAAAACATCTGCTTCTAACAAAATAAGCAGGTTGACTGCGTCAAGCATTCACAATAATATAGCAGTCTAAAAAGGTAATGGTGTCCCATAACCTATGTGGTCCTAGGGGAATGAGGCTTCAGAGACCTCAGCTTCTCTTGGAGCCAGCATATTGAGGGCAGCTCCCATCTCCTCTCCCTCGCTGCTTTACCTTCCCTGACCCTAAAGAGGGCAGGTACCCATTTACAGCTGGGAGAACTGTACTGAAATCAAGGCACGCAAACGGTCACCCATCCAATTGGCAAGCACGCTCGATGCTGCTTAACCTTGCCTTGGGGAAAGCATGCGCTCTGACCACTGAGCTATGCCATCCCCTAGCAGTCTATAGCAGTTAAAAACCACTGACCACCTTCAATGCTGACTCCACTCCCCCCAAAGTCCTTTGAATGAGACTATAAACTGACGCTCCGTGTGGGAACGCACGCAGAACATCATGCGCACACGTGAAATCCTGTTCCGCTTTTCGTAAGAGTAGGCCATCATGTGCCAGTGGGAACAAATGACATGATTTACAAAAACTGCATACACACAGGGACTAGATGTTATATAATAAAAGCACGTGAGTGCTTATTCCATTATCCTCAATATAAAAGATTAAAATGAAATAAATAAAAGTTTTCCATAAAGCAGCTATATACTGCTAGCACAGTGTCTGTCAAACTATATACCAGGAGTGCCATCTCCCTCTGCTCTTACGGACAAAAAGATTATGCAGCAAGGCGTGCATACCGTGGGATGGGATAGCCTAGTGGTCAGAACATTGCGCTCGCAATTTGACGACCCGTGTTCGATTCCCGTTCAAGGGAATTTTTCTCCTGGAGTTAATATCAGTGCTGACTCCACTCTCCCCACAAATCCTTTGGATGTGTGTGTGTGTAAAACAATGATATTCAATTGTGACATTAAACATTCGCTTGCAGGACTGTGACTAAGATGATGTGTCTGTCTCTCTCTCTCTGTCTGACTCTGTCTGTCTGTCTGTCTGTCTGTGTGTATGTCTCTCTCTCTCTCTCTCTCTCTCTCTCTCTCTCTCTCTCTCTCTCTCTCTCTCTCTCTCTCTCTCTCCTCACCTTCACTCACAGATGCGTGCGCACACACACACGCACACACACACACACACACACACACATACGCCCGCACGCACACACACACACACCACAGAGAGCATCGTCATACAAAGTGATCTGCCAGGTAGGACTTTGAAAAAATCAAAATCAAAATCAATGGCTCATCACAAATCACCACGGTTATAGATACGCAAATTGTTTATTTTATATCTTTTTTTATCATTTAATTTCGAGGATAATGGAATATGCACTGGTGTGCTTTTTTACACCCAGTCTCTCCCTGTGTATACAGTTCCGTAGATTTTGTCATCCGTTCCCACTGGCACACAATGGCCTACTCTTCCGAAAAGCAAAACAGGTTTTAACACGTGCGCAAGATGTTCTGCGTGCGTTCGCACACGGGACCTCGGTTTATTGTCTCATCCCATTGACTTTTAAGGGGAGTGGAGTCAGCACATGAGTTAACTCCAGAGGAAAAAGTCTCTTGAACGAGATTCGAACCCGGGTCAGCAGGTCACGACCACATCACTCTAACCACCAGGCTATCCCGTACACTTAATTTAGAAACACTCAGCTGCAAAACTACTACCATCACACCTCAAAACACCCATAACCAGAGAACAAATTACGTGAACACAACGCCCCAATGAAAGATGAATGAGACCAATACACTCAGCTTCAATCAGTCAGTCCTCCCTCCCTCCCTGCCTCTGAAGCCCCGTGCATGCCAGTCATCAGCTACACACAAGGCAAACACATCAAAGACAACAACACCTGGGACTTGGGTACTGCCGACTTTTGTTCTCTATGCTGTGGTGGCTGGCCAGCAAGAACCAGTGCAGGTGTGAGGCATTCTTCTGTTTGGTTTGTATCAATGGGTGGAGTGTGAAGGTTGTAGGTTATGAATTCATCATCATTTGAAAATCTGATTTTTTTTCTATAATTATTGTCATTGGCGAGCGCTGAATGTAAAGATTGTATGCTTACATACAAGAGAGCACACATACATTCATGTATATATTATAACTGTGTTCCCTATCCCTTACCATTCACACGCATGCGCGCACACACACACATATACGTGTACACACACACATGTCACACACACAAACACACACGCACACCATATCAAGAGTGTTATGAAAACTACACAATTAAAAAAATATATACACTTACTTCAAATGACATACCAGATGACCAGTCATGCATTTTGAGGAAATGCAGTTCACAACAATAAAACAAACAAAAAAAGCATATCCACAGAATACGAAAATAAAAGGCTGAAAACAACAAAGTAAAAGGTGTCCCATAACCTTTGTGGTGGTAGGAGAGTGAGGTGTCGGAGACATCAGCTTCTCTTGGGGCCAGCATATTGAGGGCAGCGCCCATCTCCTCTCCCTCACTGCTTTACCTTCCCTGACGCTAAAGAGGGCAGGTTACCCATTGACAGCTGGGTGAACTGGGGGACTGTACTGAAGCCAAGGCACACAAAGGGTCACCCATCCAATTGGTAACCACGCTGGATGCTGCTTAACCTTGGCTGGGGGAAAGTGGGTGCTTGACCACTGAGCTATCTGGTTCCCCCAAAACCAACAAAGTATTGAGTGCTTT
>JASPKP010008616.1:0-7500 GCA_030674155.1 Stramonita haemastoma | reverse complement strand
TCAGATGAGATTATAAAGCAAGGTCCTATACATGTGCAAATTTGTACATGGGGAACACCTTGTACACATGTGTGTGTAAGCATGAGCACATACATGCCTGCATATGGGCATGCATGTTGTAGGACTTACTGTAGGGGGGGGGGGGGGGGGGGGGGGTTGTGTGTGTGTGTGTGTGTGTTGTGTGTGTGTGTGTGTGTGTGTGTGTGTGTGTGTGTGTGTGTGAAAGAGAGAGAGAGAGAGAGAGAGAGGAAGAGAGAGAGAGGAGAGAGAGGAGGGAGAGATGAGAGAGAGAGAGAGAGAGAGAGAGAGAGAGAGAGAGAGAGAGACTACGAGAGAGAGAGAGAGAGACAGAGAGAGACAGAGCAGAGACAGACAGACAGACAGACAGACAGACAGGACAGAGACAGAGAGACAGAAACAGAGAGACAGAGAAAAAAAGTTTCACAAGTGCAGCCAGCACATTAGCCTTTACACTATTACAAAGTACTAAAAACAAAATTTTAAAGTCTATTTTTACAAGTACACACAAGCATTATGGGGGGGGGGGGGGGGGGGGATTTTATGAGGGAGATCACCTTACAGCACTTAAAACCTAACCCGGAGTCAGGTGCTGTTTAATGACTCTTCACCCTTTTTATGTGCCAGTCTAATTCACATCCACCCAAAAAAGAGCCTTAAAACCAGCAAAATACCTTCAAAGTACTGCTAGCATTAGTAAAAGTTGCTTCAACCTTGCAGTTCATTTTTAAATTGATACAATGGTGGATACTACTAAACTGTACAACTTTTGAAAAGAGACTGAACAGGAAGGCAAAGAGCATGTGCACCAAGTCACAAGTGCAGGAGAACTTATGTTTTTGGGCACTTTCCGTAAATAAAGAATTTAATGACCCATATATTTCCTTTCATATACGTGCGTGTGTGTTTGGGTGTGTGTGGGTGTGTGTGTGTGTGTGTGTGTGTGTTGTGTGTGTGTGTGTGTGTGTGTGTGTGTTTATGTACATACATATGATGTATACATGTGTGTGTAAGCATGAGAGAGAGGGGTATGTGTATGTGTGTGCGTGTGGTGTGTGTGTGCATGAGTGCGTGCATGCATGCACGTGTGTGTGTGGTGTGTGCATGGGCGTGAGTGTGAGAGCATTATGATTGAGTGTTGCTCTGTGTGTGTGACTGTGTCAGTGTGCATGTCTGTGTGATTGCATAATTTTATGTGTCTGGATAGCTAGGTGTCTGTCTCTCTAGCTGGCTTAGTGTCTATCTAAGCCTACTCTGAGTTTTATTTATTTATTTTTTTATTTCTTTTATATCGAGGATAACAGAAATAAGCAATCATGTGCTTTTTTTCTATCCGGTCCCCTTTGGGCATGCCTTTTTGTAAATATTGTCATCTGTTCCCACCCGGCACCGAGGGCCCTACTCTTACGAAAAGCGGAACAGGATTTAACGTTGCGCAAGATGTTTGCGTGGTTCGCACACGGGGCCCTTTTTTTTTAAGTTCATCCGAAGGACTTTCGGGGGAGAGTGGAGCAGCACTGATGTTAACTCAGGAAAAAAAATTTCCCCTCGCCGGACTCGAACCCGGGTCGTCAAAAATTGCCAGCGCAATGTTCGACCACTAGGCATCCGTCCCCCCAAATTTGTGTTCTGTAGTGAGAGTCATGAATTTATATGTGTGTGCTGTTTAAGTGTGTGTGTGTGTGTTGTGTGTGTTTTGTGTGGTTGTGTGTGTGTGTGTGTGTGTGTGTGTTTGTGGTGTGTGTGGTGTTTGTGTTGTTTTCCCCCAATGAATTCATTTAGTGCAAAACCAATTATGGGGAAATGCTGAGAGCATTGTTTTATCTAAAACCCTGGGAGCCCAGCCTCTATCTCCCCATATTGAATGCATTTTACACAGAATGCATAAAGACAGTGCCTTATGGTTGCATTAAGAGGACAAGAGAGGGGAAGGAGAGAGACAGAGTGTGTGTGTGTTGTGTGTGTGTGTGTGGTGGGGGGTGTGTGTGGGGTTTTGTGTGTGTGTGTGTGTGTGTTTTGTGGTGTGAGAGAGGGAGTTTTGTGTGTGCCCCCGCGCGGCGTGGTGCTTGCGTGTGTGTGTTTGTGAAAATGTGTGGTGTGTGTGTGTGTGTGTTTTGTGGGGTGTGTGTGTGTGTTGTGTGTGTGTGTGTGTGTGGTGTTATGAGTGGGGAGTGTGTGCGGTGTCCTGGTGTGTGTGGTGGGGTGTGTGTGTGTATGTGCGTGTGCGTGCGTGGGGTGCATCGTGTATGTGTGCGTGCATGCATGTCTGTGTGAGTGTGTGTGTGTGAGTGTGTGTGTCACTGGTGTCTATTGTGAAAAAATTTCTGACTCATGCAAGAGAACAATCACTTTTTAATTCTTTTAAAAAGTTCTATACTTTCTTTCACTGGTGATGCCAGTGTTTAATAACCCTCAAAAAAACCCCCCAACACAAAAAAAATCCCACCCCCAAACCCCCCCCTCCGAAACAAAAATAAAAGAAACAAACACAAAAAAAAACCAACCCCAAACACAACCCCAACAAACCCCCCATTACATAACATGAACAATAAATAATTCAAGGTCTATCCCTGTTTAAAAGATCCGACCAATTACCAATGTTCCCGCGAGAAAGATTACAGACTATGCTCTGGAGTTCCGTAAGTAGCTTCACCCTTTTAACCTGTGAAAAACGACCATCCACAAAACAGTCCTGACATCAGCTGTAGTTTTCTTCATTGTTACAAGTTTTATAACATATACCAGAAAGGAGGCAAAATTACATGATCAAAAGTACTGTTGTGTTATTAACCTTTAGCAGGCTGATTGCATTTTATCATTAAACTGAACCACTGCTTCCACAACCCCCCTCCCCTTGGCCACTGCCTTTTTTTTCACACGCACACACCACACAACACACACCACACACCAAACACACACAACGTACACACAGTGATAGATTGACAAACACACACCCCACACACACACACAAGTGATAGACTCCCACACACACAACACACACACACCACACACACACACACACACACCACACAACAACACCACACCCACTCAACACCACACACACACACAACACAACAACCCAAAACACACCCACACAGAGTGATAGACTGATCAAATACACACCAGTGACACACACACAGTGAACACACACCGCCCTGCATTGGTTTCCCTTCCATGCATCTTCTTTTGGTAAATATAAAGAAGTAGATGTACTTCCTTAAGAAAAGAATACAGAGGACTTGTTGCGCAAATACATTGCAAAGTTCTTCATGCAGCATTTTGTCGCAAAAGGGTTAAGATGAAATCCGATGTTGATTTTCCCAAAAGAGCAAAAAACATTTTTTTCCTTATCTACAATTAGGTCTTATTCGAAAGAATTACTGGACAAACGGAAATCACCCAGAGAATGTTGATGTTGAGCAGAAAAACCACACCTTGTCCAAAAGTGGGAGCAAAACAGAGCACACTTGACATTGAGCATTACACCTTACAGGAAAAGAAAATCCACATATTTTAATCAGTTTTCCCGGGGATCGCCCTTGAAAACACATACTCAAAAACATCTAAAAAAACTTATACAGAGGTCACTTCTTAGCAATCATCAAGAGGTGCCCTTTGCATCCCCGATTTAAAATTGAAAAATCAACTATCTTGGAAAAAATCATTTTTACACAGCGGAACAAAAGGGGCAAAAAAATGTTTTTAAAAACTATATAAATAAACCCCCCCTTTTCCCTTGTCAACCGAATTTTTTTTTTTGTGTCTTTTTCAAAAACCCTACACTCCTTAGTTCTGTTTCAGAAAAACCGCTTCAAATATTGGAAAAAAATTTCATAATTTAATACATTGTCTTTTTAAAAGAGGAACAAAATGTGAGTTTCGTTGGGTTTCCATCTCTTTTGGGGGGGCCTTTTTTGAAAATGAAGGGGGCAGATGGGCGCTCCCAAAAAGGGTGCGAAACAAGAGAAAGGATAAAAAATTTTAATGTTCCACCTCAATCCTGGGTTTAAAAAATTTTTTGGAAAAAGAATAAAAGAATAAATGAAATTATTAGTTAAAGATTTTGGTAGCTTTCAAAAATCTTTTTGAAAAGACTTATAATTTTAAAAAAATTTTGGTCTCGAATTTTTCCACATTTAGATAGTGGAAGCCAGACAAAGAAAACTCGTACTTTATAGACTAAAGCAAAAAGCATTTAAAAAAAAAATTTGTGGGCAGGTTTTTAACGTGCTTTTTTGGGGGTGAAAACATTTCAAGTTTTTTTTTTTATTTTGAAAAAAAATTTTTAAAAAAAAAATATTTCCCAAAAAATTTTCCCCGATTGTTCATTAGAAAAGTTTTCAGTGATTTTTCTTTAAAATTTTTTGAATTTTTTTGAATTTTGCTTATAGTCCATTTTCCCCGTTTACTTTGGGTTTGGGGCTTTCCTTTTTTTTTTTCCAAAAAAAAAAATTTTCCCTTATCGGTGGTTTTTAAACTGCCGTAAGAACCAAAACACACACACAACACACCCCCAAAAAACCCCAACAAAACAAAACCACACAAAAACACAAAAACCAACACAAAAAACCCCCAAACACACACCACACACCACCACACACCCCCCAACAAACCCCCAACACAAAACACAACCAACCCCACCAAAACAATTTTAAAAATATTATTTTTAAATAAAATAAATTTTTAAAAATATTAAAATTTATATTTTTAAAAATAATATTATTGCAGCATTTATTTTTACTTAATTTTCACTTGCTTCTTTTTTTATTTTTTAAAGTAGTACAGTTCAAGCGTTTCTGAGGGGTTTGACCCTTTTTTTTTGTTGTTTTTTTCTATTATCCTCCATTCCCCCTTTTTCCCCCCAAAACAAAAAAAACACCAATTTTTTTTTTTTTTTTTTTTTTTCCCCCCATCATTTGTTAAAATAAACTTTTTAGTGGATAAAACGTTAAATTAAAGAACACCCCACCCGTAAAACCCCCCAAAATAGTGAAAACCCCCAAACAAAAACCCCACACAAAAAAACACCCCACACACACACACACAAAACAAAAATAAATAGACTGACCCAATAACACAACACAGTGACACACACAAGTGACACCCCCCACACACAAAAACACCACAAAAACACACCAAAAACCCCCACCCCCCAACCTTTGTAGACACACAAACACAAACCAAAACACCACATGCACCCCAAAACAACCCCACCCAAAAACCCCCACATACAAAAAAAAAACACACAAAACCACACAAAACACATACACACATACACAAAACACACACACCCACAAAACCACAAAAGATTATTCTTTTTTGGTTAAAGGAGACAATTTCTTTCCACAGAGACTGGAAAAAAAATCAAATTCTGGAGCAAAGCAGTATTTAAAACCCCCTTTACAAACATTTTTTTTTCATTTCCTCAAAAACAAAGAATTTGATTTGATTTGGTTGATTCACCTCGGGCAATCCTTTGGGGGTTTTTCCCTATTTTATCAGCCCCAGACAAACCTTTTTGCCCCCAAAAAAAAGGGAAAAACCCCCTGGGTTTTGTTTCATTTGATATTTCAGGTTGTGAAGTAGGCCCCCCCCCTCTGCAAAACTGGGGTGACATAATGAAAAGTTGCATGTCCCCTTCTAAATTTTTCTTTTCCCCACCTAATCCCCCCCCCCCCGCTTTCAAACCCTTCCCGCACCCCCACCCCCTGATATTCTCTCTGTGTGGGTGGTGTGTGTGTGGTGTGTGTGTGTTTGGGGGTGTGTGTGTTGTGTGTTGTTCAAATTTTAAAAGTCTTTTTTTAAAAAAGTGATTTCCCTTTTTGACAATGTGTGTGTGAGTGTGCGTGTAAGGGTGGGGGTGTGTGGTGGGTGTGTGTGTGTGTGTGTGTGTGTGGTTTGTGTATTTGGGGGTTGGGGTGTGTGGTGGTGTGTGTGTGTTTGGGGTTTAGGGTGATTTTGAGTGTGAGTGGGTTTCAAAAGACCGGGGTTTTTTGAATCAAAGGGGAAAACCCAAACCAGCAACATTTAAGCATACACTGATACACGTTTAAAAAGTTATAAAATCACACCCACCCACTCAAATCCCAAAAAAAGGGGGGAACGGGTACGAAAAAAAAAAACAAAATTGATATCCCCTAAGTCGTGATAAAAAAAGTTTAAATTCACCCGAAAACCCCAAAAAAACTATTTTTAAAACCAAAGGACCAAGTTTCTAATAAAAATCAAAAGAAAATTTTTAAAAAAACATTTTTATTTTTACCTTCATACAGTTTATTTCATTTGTTTTTCTGTTTTAGATTCAGACTTTTTTACCAAAGCAAGCTGAAACTGATCTTTCATTTCTCTTCCCCTTTTCATTGTGTATTTAAATTCACACCCCCCGGTTAAGCTTTTGGGGGAAAAATTTATCTTAAATCTCCCCGGGGTTTTTTTTCCCCTTTCAAAAAATTCAAGTAAGTTTGTGCACTGGTACCCTCAAGGGGTTTCCCCCCTTGCGCACAAAAAAGCAGCTTCTATAAAAAAAACTTTTTTTTCCCCCGCCCCACTTTTGTTTCATTGTGTTTTTTTTCTTTATCAAAAACCCCCCTAAAGGGTTAAAAAAGGGAAAAACCCTTTGACGCCATTTGCCGATCCCCGGGTGGTACAATAAAATGAAATTGAACCTTTCCCCCCGCGCTCATTCTTTTTTAAAAAATGTTTTTAAAAACTTTCACTGGGGAAATTTTTGGGGAAAAAAATCTGGCTGTTTAAAAATTTTTTACGTATGGACGTTGATTGTTGTTGTTAAACCCCAAAAATTTTAAAGGTGGTATTTTAAAACCCCCTTTTCGTTTGTCGGGTGTTGTCGACAGGGCGACAAACGGGAAAATTACCAAAAAAATTTTGGGATGCGTCAAAAAAAAAAATAGTCAGAAAAAAAATAAAAAAAGTTTTTTTTTCCCCGGAAAAATTCCCCTCATGTATGTGAAAAAAAGGACCTTAACAGTATTGGGGGGAAAGGGGGAAAAAAAAAAAAAATTCATAAAACTCCGTTGTAGTCAGATCGTGATGAGGTCAAAAAAGGGGGAGCTTCAATCGGAAAATTGGGGGGACTTTTCAGCCCGTGAAAAAAAAAGAATGTTTTCCCCTTGTACTATTGTTCAAATGCTTTGTCCCCCTTTCGTTGTTTCCCAAACGTAATCAAAACAAAGGGTTTTTAAAGTTGCTTTAAAAAGCTGTAAATTGGTTTTTCCCCTTTTTTTTAAAGGGGAAAAAAAAAGGGGAAATTAAAAAGTCAAAAAAATGTGCTTTTTTACGGGAAAAATAAATTGTTAATGACCTTTACCTTCGAGCAAAATCAGTTCAAGGCAAGGCTAGGACCTAGGCCAACCCCCCCGGGAAAAGCTTTCAAGTTGTGTCTGTTCGCTTGTCAATTAAAAGATTTCAGTTATTTTTTGTGCAAGTGTATTTTTATCGGCCTACCCCCCCCCTGCAAAGAAA
>JASPKP010008615.1:0-7500 GCA_030674155.1 Stramonita haemastoma | reverse complement strand
ACAACATGTATGGATGAACAAAGCTGCTAGGACAACATTGAAACACCCATCTTCATGTTTTACATCAAACTCCAAAATCCAGCATCTTTAAGATTAATAACGAACGTTTAAAAAAAAATTTTAAACCCCTAGTTTTTCCCCTCGAAACTCCTCCATCGTTGTTGAGCAAATTCGCTTTTAACACCAAATGTATTTCAACATCTTTTCATGCACAGAGGCGGGGAGAAAGTCCAGAAATAAAGTTGTACCAGACGTGGACCTGACAGGGACTTCCAAACGGTGAACAGGCAACGAAGCTGTGCTTTAAGGACAAGTGGCTGGCTAAAGCCACTGGACACTTTGCGACTGCCTCTTGCATTAGCCGAGAAACGTTTAATTCTGACCCAATCCTTTCTGTCTGTCTGGCAATTCAGACGCGTGTTATGTATCTCGTGTTTTAGTGTCGTCTGCCCATCTTGGTACTCTCCATAACCATCTTCTCTTTACTGCGCCAGAAAAAAATAAATATCAAATCAGTCCATTGCACTGTTGAGAAGCGGCACTGCTCTGGGGAAATTCACAAGTGGACCACTTCAAAGAGACCGCTCTTGCGAAGAGAGATACTAAAACTATGGTCTGAGAGTTGTTCTAACGGACAGGGGGAATCGCAGACGGACTTTGAATCCTGTCTTTACTCCAGGACTTTTCATCTTATGGTCATTCACGTGTGAGGGAGGGAGGGAGGGAGGGAGAATGAGGAATAAGAGAGACGGAAAATGTAAGCTTTAAAAATAGGAATGTGTTATTTTAACTAAGTTACTGCAACTGTAATTACCCTTCGTAGGGTGATGAAAGTGTTTTCGACTTGACTTGACTTGACTCATTTCATTTTTCTAGGTTTGGTTTATCTTAAACACCAGCTTCTGTTTATATATTTATGAATAAGCGTAGAAATCGTGAGTGGAACGACATACTGCGGTAAGCTAAGAAGTGCGGGGAGTGGAGGAAGCTGGTTGCAAAATATTCAGTGGTGCCCCATTGGTTGACCAGACTATGGGACAGGTGAAAGGTGAAAGTGAAGCACTGTCAAGTAAGCTAATTCTAATGAGGTCAAAGAATTAGTTTTTCATATTATCAAGAACTTAGATTTGATATTCATACCAACGTGAATGCGAACACGGCCATAAACACACACACACACACGCGCGCGCGCGCGCGCGCGCGCGCGCGCGCACGCACACACGCACACACACGCACACACACACGCACACACACACGCACACACGCACGCACACATACACACACACAGTACACACATACACACACGAACGTGCGCACGGCGCATGCACCGCACACCCACACCCACACCCAGGCATACCAACATGAATGTGAACACACACACACACACACACACACACACACACACACACACACACACACACTCACACACTCACTCACTCACTCACTCACTTCCTCACCGTGGCTAGTTGTACAACAGGGTTTCAATTATACGAGCGAACTTTTTCAACTTTCTTTGATCCCTGTGGGGAGTACAGTCCACTTCCTCACTCATCAAATGTTCCCAAAGGGCCAAGAAAGCACGGAAACGCTGTACAACTGTCTCTCCTTTTGACCTTTTGCAGTGTAAAGTATGTCTTGTTGCTTTTTTTTCAGGGTGCTGAAATGTCTTCCTGCTTTCCCCGAAAGACTGAAATGTCTTCCTGCTTTGTACTGAAATGTCTTCCTGCTGTTTTTTTTTAGGGTACTGAAATGTCTTCCTGCTTTTCTACAAAGACTTAAAATAAAATGTCTTCCTGCTTTGTACTGAAATGTCTTCCTGCTGTTTTTTTTTAGGGTACTGAAATGTCTTCCTGCTTTTCTAAAAAGACTTAAATGTCTTCCTGCTTTTTCTGGGTACTGAAATGTCTTCCTGCTTTTTCGGGGTACTGAAATGTCTTCCTGCTTTTCCAAAATACTGAAATATACGTCTTCCTGCGTTCCCAGGATAGATTTAAGTTCAATACTGATTCTGTGCACAGTCGATAGCAGTTCCTGTAGAAAAAAAAGTATCAATCACATTTTACCCAAACTAGTTTCATTGCAGGTTTGGGGTTTTGCAGTGAGAGAAATTCTTCATCTTTCTTCCAGGAATTTTTTGTGGGGTTTTTTTTTTCGGTTTTGCAGTTGCAGAAATTTTTTATCTTTTATGTAGGATTTTTTTGTAAGTTTTTTTTTCCGTTTTGAAGAGACAGAAGTATTTCATCTTTCATCTAGGAATTTTTTTTATTTTATTTTTTTCGGGTTTGCAGTGACACAAATTCTTATCTTTCATCTAGGAATCATTTGTGCGGGGTTTTTTTTTTCGGTTTTGCAGGGACAGAAATCTTCATTTTTCATCGAGGAATTTTTTGTAATTTTTTTTTTCGGTTTTAAAGTGACAGAAATTCTTCATCTTCCATCTATGAATTTTTTGTAAGGGTTTTTTTTTTGGTTTTGCAGTGACCGAAATTCTTCATCTTTCATTTACGGATTATTTGTAAGTTTTTTCTCTGTTTCTGTTTTTTGTTGCTATTTTTCTTTCCTTTTTTGCTTTACCATTCATTAAGTTTCACTGATCTCTATCTTTTTGTGTCATAACTTCTTTCTAAAGGTAGGTTTATGCACACCACAGGGGCACACAGCACCCTATAGCTCTGAGGTTTGTTTACTACTGGTGAGATTTTGCGTCTGGAACCGTTTTTTTGCCCATCCTTCAGGTATCTGCATTCCATCTCTGGAGTGAAAGCTGAGTATCATTCTACTCATCTGCTAGAGACATATCATTCCACTCTTAGCTTTGTTTATTTGTTTGTTTGTTTGTTTTATTCTTTTATTTCGAGGATAATGGAATCAGTGCTCGTGTGCTCTTTACATCCAGCCCCTGTATGTATGCAGTTTTGTCAATTTTGTCATCCGTTCCCACCGGCTTGCGATAGCCTTCTCTTTCGAATAGTGGAACGGGTTTTGATGTGTAAGCAAGATTTCCCGCGTGCAATAGCACACGGGACCTCAGTTTATTGTCTCATCCGAAGAACTTTTGGAGGGAGTGGAGTCAGCACCGATGTTAACTCCAGAAGAAAAAAAATCCTCTTGAGCGAGATTCGAACCCGGGACAGAAGATCACGAGCGCATCACTCTCACCACCCACCTGGCTATCCCGTCCCTGCTTGCTCATGCTCTATGAGTCTACTTCGTGCTGTTCAAGTATACTGAGTAATTATTTCGCTTGTAAAAAAAAAAAAATTCTGTGAAAACATAATTTTGTGATGGGCACAGGTGGAGCAGATGCTCAAAGCACACAGATGGGGAACTGTCCACAGGGATCTGAGGATGGGAAGGGAGGAGGAGCAATGCTTCAAAGGATGCATTCCTGCTGACAACGCCCACTGGACTACGAACAGATTGATGTTGCAACACATGGGAATATCGCAGTCTTTCCTTTTATGACTGTATACCTACCTATTCAGTCGCGTATCTTTTTTCGCAACTTTAGTGCCGTATATTTAGTGCCGTATATTGGCTCTCGTAGAGATGCTGGGGGCTTTTTCAAGATAAACAGCATCACCTATTTCTGGAAATTTGGTGCTAGAAATTTCTCACTTTTCTGTTGTTTCTGTATTTTTCTTACCTATCTAGCATTTTTCTTGCTTATTTTCTGCCTTCCCAGTTCATTGATTTTTTCCCTAGCAGTTTTTGTTTTCAAGTTACTCTTTTTCTTCCGTTATACGTTTTGTTCTAGCTACCAGGTAGTGATACTGTAAACGCTGCGATTGGTATAAGAGGTCCATTCTGAAGTGTTATTAGCCCATTATTATGGCGTTTTTCTTATTTTATGGTTTTGTATATCACAATGCTTGTTGTGATTTTTTTAAACTCTTTCTTTGTAACTTGAGAATGAAAAATCAAGCAGAATGCCTGAAGTCACTGGCACGACCTGGTTTTCTTGACCTAAATAACCATGGCTTTTTTTCTTTTTTCTTCTTCATATTGATGGTGTTACATGTAAGAAGGACTGGGTGGTTTGGAGTGTTGAGCTGGAGGTGGATGTTCTTGGAGATGAATCATATTGGAGGTAAATGCTATTGGAGGTAAATGCTATTGGAGTTGCTGGAATTGAATGTGGTGCAGTGACAGCTCTGATATGGTCTTCGTGGCTTGTGAGGATATATAGATAGATAGATAGATAGATAGATAGATAGATAGATAGATAGATAGATAGATAGATAGATAGATAGATAGATAGATAGATAGATAGATAGATAGATAGATAGATAGATAGATAGATAGATAGACATTCAGATGGATATATATATATATACACGACCTAAAATGGAAAGAAATCTGCCCATCGTGGCCCTCTGCATAGCTAGAGCTGATGTATGTTTTCCTTTCACTGCGCCATGACCTAGATATGTTCACCAAATCTGTTCAGCAGCATTGTTGAGAGGTAGCCTGGCACTGGGGAAATTCAGCAGCAGACAGCATCAAAGAAGCTTTTTGTAGCACAGGGAGGCACTAAAACTACGGTTTGTGAGTTGACTCCGTCTACGGCATTGTCATAATATGTGGTATGTTGGGTTTATTTTTATGTATATCTTTCTTATCATTTGAGACGTTATAAACAGGAAGTACTATTATCATCCCTCCAGCGGTCAGAAATGGTTCTTGCAGAAAATGGGGGTCAGTGAAGTGAGCTTGGAAAGGAAAGACTTCGTGGAACAAATGCATGGTCTTCTATCTGAAATAGTGCAGCAGGTCTTGTTGGAATTTGTGTTTCAGGTACACATGCATTGTCTTCTATCTTTTTCTTTTCTTTTTCTTTTATTCTTTTATTTCGAGGATAAAGGAATAAACACTCAAGTGCTTTTTTCACATCCAATTCCTGTGAGTACGCAGTTTTGACAATTCTATCATCCGTTCCCACAGACACACAATGGCCTACTTTTCTGAAAAGTGGAACGGGTTTCTAAAATAGTAAAGCAGGCCTTATTTAAATATGTGATCAGGAACAAAATGCATTGTCTTCTGTCTACAATAGTTCAGATGGTCTTATTTAAATATGTCTTCTCTAGGTTGAGTTTTGTTTCCAGCAGTTTCAGTTTACATTTGGAAATGTATTCGTCACAAGTGGTAGAAGTCACAATGGCTTAGGGTATTGTATAGCCATGGAAGGGTTTGTTTGTTGTTGGGATGTGTGGTTTTTTTTTTTTTTGAAAGTTGAAAGCACCATGTGTGTCAATGTGAAAAGCACCAAGTGTATAAATAGGGAAAGCACCAGGTGTAAAATGTGGAAAGCACAATGTGTAAAAATGTGGAAAGCACCAGGCGTGTCAATGTGGAAAGCACCAGGTGTGTCAATGTGGAAAGCACCAGGTGTGTCAATGTGGAAAGCACCAGGTGTGTCGATGTGGAAAGCACCAGGTGTGTCAATGTGGAAAGCACCAGGTGTGTCAATGTGGAAAGCACCAGGTGTGTCAATGTGGAAAGCACCAGGTGTGTCAATGTGGAAAGCACCAGGTGTGTCAATGTGGAAAGCACCAGGTGTGTCAATGTGGAAAGCACCAGGTGTGTCAATGTGGAAAGCACCAAGTGTGTCAATGTGGAAAGCACCAGGTGTGTCAATTTGGAAAGCACCAAGTGTGTCAATGTGGAAAGCACCAGGTGTGTCAATTTGGAAAGCACCAGGTGTGTCAATGTGGAAAGCACCAAGTGTGTCAATGTGGAAAGCACCAGGTGTGTCAATGTGGAAAGCACCAGGTGTGTCAATGTGGAAAGCACCAGGTGTGTCAATGTGGAAAGCACCAGGTGTGTCGGTATGGAAAGCACCGGGCGGGTCAACGTAGAAAGCACCGAGTTTGTCAATGTGGAAAGCACAATGTGTAAAAACGTGGAAAGCACCAGGTGTGTAAATGTTGAAAGCACCAAGTGTAAAAAATATGGAAAGCACAATGTGTAAAAACGTGGAAAGAAAGAGGCTTTTAAAACAGATGCTTTTTTTTTTTCTTTTTTTTTTTACTGCAGTGATTCCTTCTTGCAACCGTATTCTACACAGGACTTTTGACTTCTGACAAGCTTTCAGATGAGAGCAGAATTACGACGAATAAATAAATATTTTCCACAACTTCAGTCCTGAATGAACCGTATACCAGAGAATTTAAACTAAGACAGACACCAAACCTTTTTCATAACATGGACAGTACTTTTCATTATCTATGATACATTATCTCTTGTTTAGTGTTATCCATCCTTTCTCGTGTTCTTTGTAACTGTTACAGCTTAATGCATTATAGTAGCGGCTATAAAGGTCAAATAAGGCCTTGGGACTGCAGGGTGGTACCATTTGTCTTGGGAAATTCAGAAATGGAAAACATCAAAAAGTTGGTAGCAGTGCATGGAGACACTAAACTATAAGGTCTGTAAGCGGTCTCTGTCGATGGTATTGCCATACGTTGGCTTTACAATAATTATTTTCTGTTCACTTCTGATGGTACAATCATGATCTCCCATCCTTGGAGAAATCTGAAAAAAGTACTCTTTGGGTTCCTGGAGTCGGAATGAGGTTCCCTTAACGATGGGCAAAAACGGTTACATACGCAAAAACTCTTAGCATTGGTGAACCTCGGAGCTTTTGTTTTTTTTACATCCAGTCTCCATATGTGTGCAGTTGTGTAAATTTTGTCATCCCTTCCCACCTGCACACAATGGCCCACTCTATCGAAAAGTGGGACGGGTTTTAACGTGTGCGCAAGATTGCTTGCGTTCGCACACGGGACCTCGGTTTATAGTCTCATCCAAAGGACTATGGGGAGGAGTTGAGTCTTCACTGATGTTAAGAAAAATCCTCTTCAAACGAGATTTGAACCCAGGTCAGCAGATCACGAGCGCAGCATCACTCTGACCACCAGGCTACACACACACACACACACACACACACACACACACACACACACACACCACATTGTGTGTCTCTCTACCCAAGACATAGCTATTCACGTCAGTTCTTGTCCCTTGCCCAGTGTGTGTGTGTGTGCGTGTGTGTGCGTGCGTGTGTGTGCGTGCGTGTGTGTGTGTGTGTGTGTGTGTGTGTGTGTTGTGTGCGTGTAGGGGGGGTGGACTCCTTGAAGATTATGATCTGTGTTTAATACATGTGCCCCGTTCTCACCTGCTGTGATTCCCACACAGACAAAAACGTGTCAAGCACGCATGGTCAACAATGTGTCATTCCCTGTGTTCGCACTGGTCCCCAGAATGGCAACAGTTTATCATTTTATCACTTCTCACCTCCCAGGTCCAATCTAGTGAACCAATCAAAGTTTGCTTCTTTGCTTTCGTTACTGATTGCAAAAGGTGTGTTGTGGTTTTTTCTGCATCGGAGGATAAATTGCAGTTCCTTGTTTTGTTTTGATTGATTTATTACACACAAATAAATGCAGAATATGCACATGTGCTAGCACGTAAAACACACACACAAGCACGCACGCA
>JASPKP010008614.1:0-10000 GCA_030674155.1 Stramonita haemastoma | reverse complement strand
ATACAACAAAGAATAGTGTGTCATGTGTGTGTGTGTGTGTGTGTGTGTGTGTGTGTGTGTGTGTGTGTGTGTGTGTGTGTGTGTGTGTGTACAATTAAAAGTGTGTGTAGCACAGTGTACAGATCTATGTACCTGTGCACATTTTTCACATTTGTTGCTTCTAAAAATTCAAAACAAAATAAAACAAAACAAAAAGCCTTTGCTCATCTTGGTTTGGTTTCGAACAACCAAACTATGATCTTTAAAAAAAAAATCAAAAAAAATCAGGGATGCTGTTACCTTCTTTTCCAACACTGCTTCCTTCTATATGGTTTCAGACGATGCCAGTTCTCAAATTCCGAAACAACATTCATCACGTCTTGTCGGTTGTCTGTGCAGCTTGTCAGTAAGTTCTTGAGAAAAGTACAAGTCGTCAACGCCGAGGAGTCCTCTTTCTTCCAATTTCTCCACAGGTCCAAGGATGTTTCAATGCGATCTCTGTTCCTGTCTCCAATTCGTGCTGATTTACACTGAAATTTCATCGCTGACAGTTCTCGAGAAGTAATGATTTGTCAAGGTTTATCAACATATTACGATAACGCAAAATCTCGAGGATTAACTTGTGCCATGATCTAAAGACAAAATGAATGAGAGAGATGAGCCTTGCCTTAGAACTCGGCCTACGGAAATCCCTAACTTGCTGGCCAAACACCACGGTTAGGCCAATACCATCACTTTCACGCCCAACATCCCCAGACTGTGTACGTTACATAACAATAGATATTCGTTTTAGTGCACCGATTCATCAACATTAATCCCCCCCTCCCTCTCCTCTTTCCATGGTCTAATAACACTCTGAGTGAACAGTCGTAAATTCGAAGGGACAACAATCTCTTTGGCTACACACCGTATTGATTCTGACTACTTTTCCTTCTATTTTCATATATCACTCTTGCATTCGCACGCACTAAAGCATCCACAGAAATAAGAATAACTTTTTCACTAAGACTAGCCACTCAAAACTCATGTGATTTTCACAAATTTGGTAGGAATGAACTTTTGGGGGGGGTCGCAAACACTCTGTTGTTGTCTGCTAGCTTCCTAACCCCAATATGCGGGTCAACGCTGAAGGAACACGAGCAATCTTTATTATTTTTAATAATTATTTTCAACTTTCTTGTGAGTACCTGGTATTGCTCTATCTATTCAATCCCCAAAACAAATACACAGTGCATTTTTCATACTTTAAAAAATTCTGTGAAAATCAACAAAAAATGTTCCGACCCGCACTCTATACCAGATAATAATTATTGCATGACCAAAATGACATCGGAGTGTAACCCATTTATGAACAATACATAACTGTGCATTGTAGCCTAAACTGAAAGACACGTTCGACAACTCTACATTGATTTGTATTTATAACGGTTTTCTTACAACTTTCGTTGCCTGCTACAACATGCCAGCACAAAATACGCTTGTAATTGTCATGGAAAGCGTACTTTTCGCTTCGCAACACTTCTATAACTCACAGTAATGTCATTTCTCCATCTTCCCCATTCTCTCTCTTTTATACCAAAATAGTTTTCCTAATGCTTACTTGAAATTATCAGTTGTGGTTATTAAGGATAGTTTCTTCTCAGTGGAAGGCCGGATGATGAAAGGATGTCAGTATTATTTATTTGTAACCCTTGGGAATAAAGATTAACAAACGATCAATCAATCTTAACTCCCCCCCCCCCCCCCCCCCCCCCCCCGAGGCCAGGTGTGGGTGGGGGGCGTCATGCTGTCCATTTGAAAGTTGTAAAGTGCATGAGCTTTTACTGGGCCGCCCAGGAACAGTTTTCAGCACGCAAAGTTTTATTGAAACAGTACAATGGGTTTGTTTTTTTGTTTTCTTTAGTTAACATATAACTTTTCGATGTTGACCAAAGGTGGGGGGGGGGGGGGGGGAATGAAGACAAGGGAGAGCATTTTTAATAGTAATATATATTTTGTAAGTGCGATCTCAGACAAGTCCCATGTGGTCTAGTGGTTAGGATTCCTGGCTTTCACCCAGGCGGCCCGGGTTCGATTCCCGGCATGGGAATTTTTTTCTTTAAATATATTTTTAACCGATGCACTGTTATTTCTGTTATTTTGTGGGGGGGGGGGGGGGGGGTGTCTTTTTTCTTTCTTTCAAATGACAATAATGGACAAACAAATCATCTCCTGTAGGCCTATCTGAACTGTTTCAGGGGTTCAATCAGGTATTCCCCCCCCTCCCCTTCACACACACACACACACACACACACACACACACACTTTTTCATTAACATAATATACACTGCCGTTTCCTTTTAATCATATATGTTATACTATATAGGACAACAAGCTATTTTTTATATTTGAAATTTTCGCCATTTATTTGCCTTCTTCAGCGGAAACACACACACACACACACACACACACACACACACACACACACACACACACACACACACACACACACACACACACACACAACACACACACACCACACACACGTGTAACTCAGAGGAAAATAACGTGTTAAAATTCATTTGGGGACTCTTCAAAAATTATTATGTAAGACCCAAAAACGATGGCGGAACCTGGTAGCTCTAAGGGAAAGAATGGCAATTTATCTATGCAGTCTGATTAATAACAATAATTTTGCGTGGCTGAACTACTGAGCTACAATGCGCAGGGAATGAAATGAGTGCCTAACAAAAGTAGTGACAACAGTGAACAACGTAAAGAAATTTCAATTACTAAAGTACAATCAACAAAGAAAGAAAAGTATCAACAGTAATCTGGAATGTTTTATGTTTTTCTTTTAATATTTTTTTTTTTTTAATGCGTACTCACGTTTCTAACACTGCTTAATGATCAAGAAGAAATTATACACATTGCATTTGAGCATTTTTAAACTCAGAAGTAATTATAACGATAAACTATTAGGACTATACAACAACGATTTGGAAAAAAAAAAGTCATACATAGGCTTAGTGAGATACCAAAAAAAAAAAATGCTGATAGAGAAAATAAAGTTAGAATAGGTGTGGATCAATTACCTTTTAAGCTGCGGCAGGCTAATAATAGGCTATTTATATCATATTGTCTATTGTTACATTATTCCCCCATATGCAAAACTCGTTTCAAGCATGTTTTGGCCAGAAGAACTTCATCTATAGAAATTAGAAGATTAGATACACAAGCTTCATCCGCTATTTCGTTTTCAGTTGTTTCATCAACGCTAGTATTTACAGAATATTCTTCAGTCTCGAAAATACTGATACTGTACCAAGTATCAATAATTTATATATTGCGAAATGAGGCAGCGTTCTTTTAAATGAAATGCTGTGCGTATTGTTTCCTTTTTTCCCCGTAATCATTCGCTGAAAAAGTAAACTTATCAATAATTGTCTCGTTATATTGTCGTTTCGCAAAAGATGCTTATATTCACCCTGGTGGTTAGGGTAATACGCTCGTGATCTGCTAACCCGGGTTTGAATCTCATTCGAGAGGATTTTTTCTTCGGAGTTTAACTTAACATCAGTGCCGACTCCACTCCCCACAAAAGTCCTTAAGATAATCGATGAAAGTGAGGAGAGCTCCCCCCACCCTCCACCAAAAAAAAAAAAAATTGTCGGGAAGCTGATTTCTTTGCTTTTCTAAAATCCTTTTGAACGTTGCCATGGTTGAGGTTGCCAGGGTAGTCTGATCTTTGCTTCAATGGAAGAGCGGCCATATTTAGTCAGTGTGGAGTTAACATTTCTTTATCTATTCTTTTATTTCGAGGATAATGGAAGAAGCATTTATGTGCTGCTTTTTTTTTCAACATCCAGTTCCAATGTGTAAGCAGTTTTGTAAATTGTCATCCGTTCCCACTGGCACACAATGACCTACTCTTCCGAAAAGCCGAACAGGTTTAAACATGTGCACAAGATGTTGTGCGTTCTTACTCGGGACCTCGGTTTATGGTCTCATCGAAGGACTTTTGTGGGGAGTGGAGTCGGCACTGAAGTTACTTCCAGAGAAAAAAATCATCTTGAACAAGATTCGAACAGATCTCGAGCGGATCACCCTGACCACCAGGTTATCCCGTCCTCCAACATTATTGAAGGAGTCTATTTCTTAAAGTTGTCGACCATTTATGACCATGCTAAGTGTAGCGTCACTTGTAGCACTGTTTGTAGTGCTGCTTGGGTTAAAAAAAAACTTTCTTTTTTTTTTACACTGATCAGGATAAAATAAGCCCAAGTTTATAGGTCTAGTTTGCTTTTTAAGCTGTCATTGTTCCTGCCTCCAAGAAGATCAATGTTATCAGCAAACCGAAGGCTCTCCCACCAAAAGATACAGTGGCTGGCATTCAAGGGGATCTCTTGTCTGATCTTGAAAAAGAGAATGAATAAAGTAGGTGAGAGTGCGAGGCCTTGTCTGACGCATACCATTGCTCGAAGGAAATCTGCGATTTGGATATTTATGACGACTGCACAGCTGGCACTGTTATAGTCTGAATGGTCTTTACTTATCCTTCCTCATTGTTAAAAGTTTTGAGGTTACAGTCCATTATGCCACACTCTATCAAACATTTTTGTTGTTGTTTTGGTGTGTTTTTGGTCAACCAAGTTAAAAATATCTTTCTGGTGCTGGAGAGGTTTGTCAATGATAAACCTGCTGTTAAAAATCTGTTGAGTTGTGCTTCTTCTAAGTCTGAAGTCAGCTTGCTCTTCTATTAGCATTTTTTTGGGCTGGGGTTTTAAAGAAATATATATATATATATATATATATGCATATATATATATATATGCATATATATATATATATAGGCCTATATATATATATATATATATATATATATATATATATATATATATATATATATATATATATAGGCATATATATATATATATATATTGTTGGTTTTTTTGTTCTTTTTTTTTTTTTTAACTGTATTCATCATTTTTGTTTTTGTTCCTTGGCTAGAACTCCGCCGCCGCTGTAGTCTAGTGGTTAGGGCGTTGGACTCGTAATCTAAAGGTTGCGGGTTCGATCCCAGCTTTCGGCTATGGTGTTGTGCCCTTGGAAAAGGCACATTACGGCTATTTTCTCACCTCACCCAGGTGTAAAAGGGGTACCAACCTTGTGTTGGGGGTTAACCCTGCGATATACTGGCGTCCTATCCAGGGGGGAGTCTATGACTCTCTCGCTTAACGCCACATAAACCGGGATAAGCACCGGCCTGATGAGCCTTAGGCTCGGGACAGACTTTAACTTGGCTAGAACTCCGAGGTTACCAGTGGTGAGATTTTGAATAAGTAACCGTTTTCTCCCGCCATTAGGTATCTGCATTCTGGCCTTGGGGATGGTGTAGAAAAATGACACCTGTGTCCAAAGCCTTTTTATGCCTTTTATGCTTTTTATGCCTTTTATGCACGACACCTGTGTGCATGCATTTAAAAGCGTTGTCATGTGTTCCAAACAGCATTGTCATGTGTTCCAAACAGCACGAAATGGCCTTAACTTTCGTAAAAAAAGGGATTTTAACATGTGCGTAAGAGTGTTGTAAATGCAGTTTGCACATGGGGCATTAGCCTATTCATAGCCTCATCTGAAGAACTTTTGGGGGAGTGGAGTCAGTAGGTCACCAATGTTAACTCGAGGGTAAATCCCCTAAAATGGGTGCCTCCCTGGTGGCTCGATTCCGGTGTAATAAGCCAAAATCACTCTATGCAAGAAACACTACCATAGTCATTTTGGCAACGCTGAAAGTACTATCAGTAGTGTTTATAGCACAGGCCCACACGCTCAAAACACTATTTCTGGCTACGCCTCCTACGCGAGGCTGGGAATCGAACCCAGGACCTCATGATTTACTTGTTGGCAAGCGAACATCTTAAACACCCTGCCACCCACCTTCTTAGTATTTGATATACAAAAAAGTGTGTGTAAGCCGTAGTGTTATAACTTAGAGACAGTGTTCATAGTGTAGCCTACGCCAAAGTCACTAAGATAGTGTTTACAGCATGTGCAAAAGTCACTAGGTAGTGGTTATGGCATGAAAGCCCTTAGCCCAAACCACTACGGTTGTCTTTATTGCACGGTAGTGTTTTGAGCGTGTTACACTGGGCCATCAGATCACAAGCATAACACTCGGACTACTAGGTTAACCCCCTTTCTTATGCAAACTGATTCTGCACATGATCTTGCTTGGGTGGCTTATAAGGCAGATTGTTTGGTAGTTATGGCACTGTTTTAGTTTAGGCCTATCTCTCTTGGGCCATAGGATTATGAGATGTTCGTGCACAAGCACACAGTAGGCTAAATAGTAGCCTCAGGCTATCACGCTCTTTTTGTCAAGTTTCTCCCCAGGGAAAAGTTAAGAGCAACTTCGGTGTAAAAATATGTACGAGATCCACAATTCAACTCGTTCATTGCCCAACTGATGCATGTGTAATTGTTAAAAAAAACAACAAACAAACAAACCCATGGAATTGAAAACCAGGCATGTTACTGAAGGAAAAGTACTTTTGCCTGAAATGTAGTGGGGGTCCAGGGGGCATTGCCCCTGGCGGGGTCAAGGGGCAGAGCCCCTTGTGGGGGGGGGGGGGGGGGGGGGCAGGGGGCGTTGCCCCCTGAAGCTGAAGGTTTTTCAACAATTCTGGCAAGTTTAAAGGCCTCTCCTGGAACTAATTTCAGTTTTCATACTGAAGAATTTCTGCCCTAAAATAAACTCTTTAAGTAATACTTTTTCTGTCATTTCTTCAATCCAAAGGAGGTTCATAGCAAAATGAGTACATTTCTAGACAAATGTGCACTAATGCAGATAGAGGAAGAAAGAGAAAGAAAGGACAGACACACACAGATAGAGAAACAGAGAGAGAGAGAGAGGGGGTGGGGAGGTGTGTGTGTGTGTGTGTGTGTGTGTGGTGTGTGTGTGTGTGTGTGTGTGTGTGTGTGTAAGAGGGAGAGGTGGATAAAGAGAGAGAGAGGAGAGAGAGAGAGAGAGAGAGAGAGAGGAGAGAGAGAGAGAGAGAGAGAGAGAGAAGAGAGAGAGAGAGATTATTTATTTTATTTATTCTTTTATATCGAGGATAACAGATTAAGCAAACATATGCTTTTTTACATGCAGTCCCCGTGTGTATGCAGTTTTGTAAATGTGTGTGTATGTGTGTGTGTGTGTGTGAGAGAGAAAATTTGATTTGATTTATTCTTTTATACTGAGGATAATGGAATAAGCAGTCT
Organism: Stramonita haemastoma; assembly: GCA_030674155.1. Taxonomy (NCBI): domain Eukaryota; kingdom Metazoa; phylum Mollusca; class Gastropoda; order Neogastropoda; family Muricidae; genus Stramonita; species Stramonita haemastoma. The sequence goes on along the minus strand of JASPKP010008614.1, from coordinate 2,773 downwards.
TGTGCTTTTTTACATCCAGTCCTCGTGTGTATGCAGCTTTTTAAATGTCATCTGTTCCCACCTGCATATGATGGCCTACTCTTATGAAAAGCGGAACAGGATTTAACGTGTGCGCAAGATGTTCTGCAAGATGTTCTGCATGCATTTCCACACAGGCCTCGGTTTAAAGTCTCATCTCATCCGAAGGACTTTTGGGGAGAGTGGAGTCAGCACTGATGTTAACTCCAGGAGAAAAATCTCCTCAACCGGACTGAACCTGGGACTGGAACCTGGGTCGTCAAATTGCCAGCACAATGTTCTGACCACTAGGCTATCTGTCCAAGAGAGAGAGAGAGAGAGAGAGGGCTAGTGGCCTTTGTGGAAAGAGATAGGGCAGGCTGGTCCGCCAGCCGATTGTTATGTAAACATTACTCTCAGCCCATTGTTATGTAAACATTACTCTCAACCAATTGCATACACCCCTGAAGTGGAGCATACAGTGAAAGTCCCCTCCCCCATGTCCCTCTTCCTACATCCCTCTTCACTCCTCTCTGCTTTAGGCTTACAGCTGCAACAGACACCCTAAGGCCTTCTGTCAAGGGATACCTAGGCCTACTAGACTGGTGATGTAAAGAAGAGAAGGGAAGTTAGGGATAGCCTAGAAAGTGGTAAGTGATGGGGTCTCTCTCTCGGGGTAACTGGCTGAGCAAGACATAGAGAAGGGAAGTACTCGGCATGGAAGTCTTACATCCTACCCCTTGACTGGTTCTCTGTGGTTTTCATTATTTTTCTTTTTCCTGGAGACCCACCCTGCCTGAAAACAGAACGAAATTAACAACAAAAAAGCCCCCCCCCCCCCCCCCCCCCCCCCCCCCCCCCCCCCTCCCCCCCCTTACACAGCCCACACACTGGATATCCCCCCCCCCCCCTTGAATCAGGGATGGGGATGGTTTCAGTGTCAGAAAAGAAAATTTATCTGGCAGTCTTGTTCATTCGTGTGTGTGTGTGTGTGTGTGTGTGTGAATGTGGCAGTCAGGTAAACTTATGCTGGGATCTGTTGATGATAAATTGTAAAATTCCTGCCTGAAAACTGCCTAATCTGTCATAGTGACCACAGACTCAGTTTACTCTACCACATTTCTCTGTCGAAACTGTTTTAGCAACCGTGGTCTGTGGTCGGCGGGGCAATAAACAGAGATAGGCCTAACTGGATTGGATTGGACTGCAACCGTGGTCCAAAGAAAGCAATAGAATCATGTAGGCCTACTTTCTGGTGAGGTTGACATGTTGTTTTAGCTATGCCTAACGGAAGTGGTTGACGTGTCGTTACCGAACAAAATTATGCAGAAAACCCAAGAGAAACACAAATGGAAAAAACCAGATATAAGAAAAAAAATTGCACACTTACGTTATGGATGATATTTAAAATAACATTTTATTGAAAAATAAAAAATGCTGAATTATCACGATGAATATTTCTTTTGGAGAACGATTGCACAGGTTAAGTAACACTGTGAACCCCATGGACGTGGTTCTTTGCTTCTGCGCACAGAGACAATCGTCATCCGGGACATTTTGCTGAACAGAATCCACATTTAATAAGGCGGTCAAGGTGGTAACTACTACCGTGAAATAAGAAAATTGTGAAAGCTTGAAGTTGTTTGATAAACCTGACATTTATATTTACGTTGTACCATTGTCAAGATGATGCAGGATGCTGCTCGAGAAAACGTGAACGAAACAAAGAATAAGAACTGTTGAAATTAACGAAGGCAACCTTACGCCATTACAGACAGACAAGAAAACGCATGTGATAGGGGTCTGCCACATTCTAATTTTTGGTCCGGATATGTCTGGAAGTGATGACGATGAGGCATCTGAGGTTAGCTGTGATGAAAATGTTTTGCAGTTGTTTATTTAAGAATGTATTGTAGTTGGATTTGACGTTTGCTGTTATTTTGGTGTGTTTTTGTGCACTGTCTTGATTTTTTTTCCCATTTATCTGAACCCAGACCCAACCCATTCATCACACCCCACAACCCTCGAGATCGTACCAATGTGTGTAATGCCTGTACATGAATTCATACATCTGATAACAGATCCAATAGAAGAAGCTGTTCAAATTAACGTGGGTAGCTTCAGCAGGGGCATGTTGTGAAACTGAAACTGTGAAGGGTGATCATTCATTGTTGATAAAGCTCATTCATCACTTGCATTCCCCCTTTTCCCCCTTGTTTTTAACTTCTAAGTGAAATAAATATTTCTTGACACAGCTATTCGGAAAGATAATTTTAGGCACTGTCTTGTAGTTGTCTTGTTTTCTCTATTAGCAGACCCTTTGGAGAACTGATGCAAATAGGATCTCTAGCAAGGAGCATCACCAGGGAACACTGTTGAGAAACATCAAGTGGCTATCTTCGTATGGATCAATCAAATGAAAAGTGCAGAATTGTGTATATAAAAATAATAACATCCCCTTAATTTGGCTTAAATTCCTGATTATTTTATCATACAGGCCTACCTGTTGAACAGTTCAGTCAGTGTGTTATGTACTGTATTTTTGCTTTCATGAGCACTGAGCAAAATCAAAATGAAAGACATGGCTGCCAGATAACTTCTATCTATAGATAAGTTCTTTTCACTCAAACCTTTTTTTGATTGCACTGATTCTTTTCCAATTGTTCCTTGAAATTTGAAGATAATAATCATATCAGACATATGATTTGATGGCAGGTTTAGCAAGAGTTCTACTTTATTGTCAGTCTCTATTCTCTCTTTTTAGCATTCCCTTATT
>JASPKP010008613.1:0-11350 GCA_030674155.1 Stramonita haemastoma | reverse complement strand
AGGGGGGGGGGGGGAAGGGAGGGGGGAGGGGGGGGGGGGGGGGGGGGGGGGGGAGGGGGGGGGGGGGGGGGGGGGAGGGGGGGGGGGGGGGGGGGGGGAGGGGGGGGGGGGGGGGGGGTTTTAAGGGGGGGGGGGGGGGGTTTTGGGGAAGGGGGGGGGGCCGGGGGGGGGGGGGGGGGGGGGGAAAAAAAAAAAAAAGGGGGGGGGGGGGGGGGGAGGGGGGGGAAATTGGGGGGGGAGGGGGGGGGGGGGAGGGGGGGGGAAAAGAGGGGGGGGGGAGGGGGGTGGTAAAAGGGGAAAAAGTTGGGGAAAAACAACCCCCCCCCAAAATTTTTTACAAATTTTTTAGTTTTTTTTTTTTTTTTAAAAAGGGTGGGGTTGGGTGGGGGTTTTTGGGGTTTTTTTTTCCCCCTTTATTTTTTTTTTCCCCCCCCCCCCCCCCGGGCCTTAAATTTTAAAAATTTTTGTAAACCCCCCAATTTTTTATTAAAAAAATTTTTCTTTCCCCCCTTTTTTTTCTTTTTTAATTTTTTTTTTTTTTTTTTTTTTTTTCCCCGTGAGGGGGTTTTGGGTTTTTGTGTTTTTCCGGGGTTTGAGGGGGTTTTTTTTTTGGGGTGGGTTTTTGGGTCCCTTTTTTTTTTTTTTTTTTTTTTTTTTTTTGGGATGGTGGGTTGTGGGGGGGAAAAAAATTTTGAGGGGGGGGGAGGGGGGGGGGGGGGGGGGGGGGGGGGGGGGGGGGGGGATTGGGGGGGGGGGGGGGGGGGGGGTCGGGGTTTTTTTTTCCGGTTTGTTGGGATTTGGTTAAAGGGAAAAAAAAGGGAGGAAAAGGGGGGGGGGGGGGGAAAAAAGAAAAGGGGGGGGGGAAAAAGGGGCCCGGAGGGGGGGGGGGGGAAAGGGGGGGAGGGGGGAAAAGGGGAATAAAAAAAAGAAAAAAAAAAGTAGGAGGGGGAAAGGGGGGGGGGGGGGGACAAAAAAGGGGGGGGGGAAAAGGGGAAAAAAAAAAGGGGGGGGGAGGGGGGGAGGGGGGGAGAAGGGGGGAAAAAAAGAAAGAGGGGAAAAGGGGAGAGGGGGGGGGGGGGGGGGGGGGCGGGGGAGGGGGGGGGGGGGGGGGGGGGGGGGGGGGGGGGGGGGGGGGGGGGGGGGGGGGGGGGGGAGGGGGGGGGGGGGGGGGGGGGGGGGGGGGGGAAGGAAAGAAAAAAGGGGGGGGGGGGAAAGGGGAAAAGGGGGGGAGAAGGGGGGGGGGGGAAAAGGGGAAAGGGGGGGGGGGAGAAAAAAAAGAGAGAAAAAAGAGAGGAGAGGGGGGGGAAAACCCCCCAAAAAGGGGAAAAAAAAAAAGGGGGGGGGGGGGGGGGGAAAAAAAAAGGGGGGGAAGTGAAGAAAAAAGGGGGGGCGGGGAGGGGGAAAAAGGGGGGAAAGGGGGGGGGGGGGGGGGGGGAAAAAAAAAAAAAAAAAGGGGGGGGGGGAAGAGCAGAAGGGGGAAGAAGGAGAGGAAAGGAAAAGGGAGGGAGGAAAGGGATAGAAGGAAAAGGACAGGGAGGGGGGGGGGGGGGGGGGGGGGGGGGGGGGGGGGGGGGGGGGGGGGGGGGGGAGGGGGGGGGGGGGGGGGGGGGGGGGGGGGGGGGGGGGGGGGGGGGGGGGGGGGGGGGGGGGGGGGGGGGGGGGGTGGGGGGGAAATTTTTTGGGGGAGGGAAATGAGAGAAAAAAGGGGGAAAGAGAAAAGGAAGAAAAGAAAAAAGAAAAGGGGAAAAGGAGGGGGGGAAAAAAGGGGGGGGAGGGGGGGGGAGAAAAAGAGGAGAGAGGGAGGGGGTGGGGGAGGGGAGGGAGGGGAGAGAGAGGGAGGGGAGGAGAGGGAGGGAGGAGAGAGAGAGAGGAGGGGGGGGGGGGAGAGAGAGAAAAGGGGGGGAGAAAAGGAGACAGGAGAGAGGAGAAGAGAGAGAAGAAGAAGAAAAAGGGGAAAGGGGAAGAAGAAAAAGGGAGAAGAAGAAGATAGGGGGAAAAGGGAAAAGGGGGAAAGAGGAAAGAAAAGAAGGACAAGGGGGGGGTGAAAGAGGGGGGACAGAAAGAGAAAAAGGGGGAAGGAGGAGGGAAAAGGGAAAAGACAGGGGGAAAGGGAAAAGAAAAGGGGACAAAAAAAAACAAAAAAAGGACAAAAGTGAAAAACCCCAGGACGAAGAGTAAAGAAAACCAAAAAAAAAAAAAAAAATTTAAAAAAAAAAAAGAAACTTTTTTTTTTAAAAGGAAAGTCTTTAAAAAAATTAAAAAAAAGATGTTTAAAACCCCACCCTTTTTCTTTTCTTCCCCCTTTCCCCCTTCTCCCCTCCCCCCTTTTTCCTCTCTCTCTCTCTCTCCCCCTTTCTCTTTTTTTTTTTTCTTTTTTCTTTTTTTTTTGTGTGTTTTTTTGGGGTTTTTGTCTTTGTTTTTTTTTTTTCCCCTTCCCCTTCTCTCTTTTTTTTTTTTTGGTTTTTGTGTGTCTTTTCTTTTCTCTCCCCTTTCTCCTCTCTCTTCTTCTTCCTCTTCTCTCTTTTCTCTCTTCTCCCCCCCTTCTCTCTTTTTCTTTGTTTCTTTTCCCCCCCCCTTTCCCCTTCTTCTCTCTGTTTCGTGTGTCTGTGTGTCTGTGTGTGTGGGGGTTCTCCCCCTTCTCCTTTCTCTCTCTCTCTCTCTCTCTCTCTCTTCCCCTCTCTCTCTCTCTCCTCTCTCTTCTCTCTCTCCCTCTCTCCCCCCCAGAAATGATTTTGGCCGGCCAATGTACATTAAATCATTTCGTGTTCAGGTTCAGTTTTCAGTGTTCAGTGTTCAGTGTTCTTCTCTCTCTCTCTCTCTTCTCTCTCTCTCTCTCCTCTCTCTCTCTCCTCTCTCTCTCTCTCTTCTCTCTGTGTCTCCCCCCTATACCCTCTGTCTCTCCTCCCTACCCCTATCTTGTCTCGTGCCCCACAAAGGTATTCACAACCCTGACGTTTTTTGTTTTTTGTTGGGGTTTTTTGTTGTTTTTTTTTTTAAACCCGGGCTAAAAAGGGCCCCGATCGAAATGATGTGACTTACTTGCAAGAAGGAAAAGAGAGAGAGGGGAGAGAGGAGAGGGGGAAGAGAGAGGAAGAGGATGAGAGGAGGAGAGGAGAGAGAGGGGGGGGGGGGGGGAGAGAGAGAGAGAGAGGGGGGGGGGGAGAAGGGAGGAGAGAGAAGGGGGGGGGGAGAGGGAGGGGGGAGAGGGAGAGAGAGGAGAAGAGAGAGAGGAGGGAGAGGGAGAGAGAGAGAGAGGGGGGGGGGGGAAAAAGAGTGAGTGAGACAGAGAGAGACAGAGAGAGGAGAGGAAGGGAGGAGGAGAGAGAGGAAAAGGGGAAGAGGAAGAGGAGGAGGGATAGGAGTGAAAAGAGAGACAGAGACAGGAGAGAGACAGAAGAGAGAAGAGATAAAAATTTGAGAGAGAGAGACAGAGTAGACGTGAGAGAGAGACAGAGCAGAGAAAGACACAGAGAGACAGTGAGGAAAAAAGGAGGAGAGAGAGAGAGAGAGGTGGGGAGAGAGGGAGAGAGGGGAGAGAGAGGGGAGAGAGAGAGGGAGAGTAGAGAGAGAGAGAGGAGTGGGAAAGAAAGAGAGAGGAGAGGGGGGGGGAGAGACAAGACAGAGACGCGAGAGAGACAGAGAGGGGAAAAGGGTTAAGGAGGGGGTTTGGGGTGAAAGGTGGGAAGGATTAAGATACGAGTGTCTACATTTTAAATAGCTTGATCTTTTGTGAACGGTTTCCCCCAATTTTCAATGACTTGAAAACCAAAAACTTCAGGTTGCTTTGCTTTACAAATTCAGGCTTAACCAAATTCTATAGACAAAGCTTTATTATCATCATGTTTATTTTTTTCACATTTTCCTTATCTCTTTTTTTCTTCTTTTTTTCTTCTTCTTCTTTTTTTCTTCTTCTTTTTATGTGATGTTTATGATGCTGATGATGCTGTAAAGATGTTTTATAATAAAAATGTAACAATAATGATGGTGCTGCTACTAAATACTACTACTACTATACTCTACTACTATACTATATACTATACTACTACTACTCCCCTACTGCTACTACTACTACTACTTTTTATTTTTTTATGAGAGACAGAGCAGACACCAATCAAAAAAAACAGACAGAAGAGAGACGTTCAACCCAACAGGAAAACAGGCTACTACCGTAGTTTAATAGACATTACGACCCCCCCCTCCATTTCACTAAATCCCCCCCAAAAGGCCACGGTAAGTCAGGAAGAAAAAATAGAGGGGGGTGGGGGTGGGGGGGGGGTGGGGTTTTGGGGGGGGGGTGGGGGTTGGGGATGGGGTAGATTGTCATTGTTTCCCGGTCCTATGTTTGAAAAAAAAAAAAATTTTCTAAATGCTCTTTCGTCTCTTAGATCGGTCTTGTGTTTGTCTCTGGTGTGTGTGTGTTGTTTTGTTGTGTTGTGTTGTGTTGTTTGTGTTGTGTGTGTGTTGTTGGGGTTTTGTGTGTGTGTGTGTGTGGTGTGGGTGGTGTGTGTGTGTTGTTGTTGCTGTGTGTGTTTTTGGGGGGCAGAGTTTGGCTGTGTGTGAGTGCGTGTGAGTGCGTTTGAGTGTGTGTGTATGTGTTACGTGTGGTATGTGCGTGCGTTTGTGTGTGTGCGTGTGGGTGTGTGTGTGTGTGTGGTGTGTGCGCGCGCGCGCGCGCGCCCCGTGTCTGTGTGGGTGTGAGGAAGGGTTTTTTTTGCGGGTTTTTGGTTCTTGATTGTACGACTTTTCAGTTTTTGGCTTTCGCTACTTAGGCTCAAAAAAACCCCCCACCCACCCACACCCACACACACAAACCACAACCCCCAACAAACCACAAACCACACACACACCCCACACCACACACAACACACACCACACACACACAACGTGGACAGAACCGCAAGTTCATTGGTAGCTTGTTTTGCAAGGCTCACAAGTCAAACTGACTGACTTCATAAAAGTGTTTCTCCCCTCCCCCCATCCCCCCCCCAGCATGTCTGTTGTCCGTCCGTCCGTCTGTGCGTCTGATGTCCGTCTGTTTGTTGTTTAGTGTCTGTGTATTGTGTGTCTGTTCTGTCACTTTGTTTTACTTGTTTATTCATGTTGTATGTGTATGTGGATGAGTGTGTATTGATTGTGTGCCCCTTTTGTGTGTGGTGTGTGTGTGTGTGTGTGTGGTGTGTGGTTTTGTGTGGTGTGTTTTTGTGTGTTGTGTGTTGTTGTGTGTGTGTTTTAAGTGTGTGTAAGTGTGTGTGGGGTGTTTTGGGAAGACATAATTTTGTGTGGTTTTTTTGGATTGGTTGTACGTGCGTGTGTGGTGTGTGTGTGATGGGGGGGTGGGGGGGCTGTGCGTGTGTGTGTTTTTGTGTGGGGGGGGATGTGTGTTTTGTGGCAAAAAGTTTTTCTTATGCGTATGTGTGCGGATAAAAGCGATGGTGGGGGGGTGGGTGTGGGGGGGGAGAGAAGGAGCGGGAGGGGGGGAGGGGGGAAGAGAGGAGAGAGAGAGAGAGAGGAGGAGGGAGAAGAGAGAGAGAGGAGAGGAGGAGAGGAGGGGAGGGGGAAAGGAGAGAGAGAGAGAGAAGGGGGAGAAGGGAGAGGGAGGGAGAGGAGAGAGGACAGACAGACAGCGACAGACGACAGCAGAGACAGAGACAGAGAGACACAGACGACGAGACAGCAGGGGCGAGCGGAGAGACAGAGCGAAGAGACAAAGACAAAAAAAGCAAGGGCAGAGACACACAGAGAAAAAAAAAAGGAGACAGACAGTTAGACAGACAGATAAAAGACGAAGCGAAGACAAACGACGCGTTCTTTATCGGGACTGTGGAAAGGCCTTTGTCTCAGGAAAGGGAGTTCTCCCTTGGGAAATTTCCCTTTTCTCGGGGTAAGACATAATAAACAACAGGGATTTTCCCCTGTGGTGTGTGTAAAACGTTTTTTTCTCCCCCCTGCTCTCTTCTAAAACCGTGTTTGTTGTGTGTGTGTGTGTGTGTGTGGTGTGTGTGTGGTGTGTGTGTGTGTGTCGCGCGCGCGCGCGCGCGCGCGCGCGTGTTTGGGGGTGGTGTGTGTTGTGTGTGTGTGTGTGTGTGTGTGGTGTGTGTGAAAGTCAAAGTCAAAGTCAAAATCAAAGTCAAAATTTGATTTTCCAGATGGGACAGTGAGAAGAAAAAATTTACTTTTTTTCAAAAGTTGTGTGGGGCGGGTGCGTTTCGTGCGTGGTCGTTGTGTGTGGTGTGTGTGTTTTGTGTGGTGTGTGTGTGTGTGTGGAGAGAGAGAGAGGGGGAGAGGGGGAGAGAGAAGAGAGGGAGACAGAAGACAGACAGACAGACAGACAGCAGCAGACAGACAGACAGAGACAGACAGATACACAGAGAAGAGAAGGAGAGACAGAGACGAGAGACAAAGCAAAAAAGAGACAGGACAGAGGAGACAGAAAGATGGACAGAGACAGCGACCTGACTAAAAAAAAAACACAGACAAGCCCACAGACAGGGCCACAGACAGACAGACAAGAAAAAAAAAACACAGACAGACAGGAAGGGCAGACAAAAAAAAAACACGAAAAGCAGGACAGACAGAGGCAGACAGCAGCGACTGCAGGAAGGGGCAGAGTTCGTTCCCCATCCGGAGTGTGGATTAGATGTGTTTGTTAGGGAAAAGGGTGACGACAGTTTCCTCCCCTCCGATTGCCTTCTTACGGGAATCCGGCATAAAAAGATATTTATTTCCCCCTGTGTGCAATTCCTTGTTTTTTTCAAGAACTCTCCTCCTCTCTCTCCCCCCTTGTGGTGTGTGTGTGGGTGTGTGTGTGTTGTGTGTGTGGTGTGTGTGTGTGTGTGTGTTGGTTGGTGTGTTGTGTGTTGTGTGTGGTGGTTGTGTGTGGGGTGGGGTGGTTGGTTGTGGGGTTTGTGTGTGTGTTGTGTGTTGTGTGTGGTGTGTGAGTGTTGTGTGTGTTGTGTGTGTGTGTGTGTGTGTGGGTGTGGGGTGTGTGTGGTGTGTGTGTGGGGGTGTGTGTGTGGGTTTTTTGTAGTTTGTGTGTGGTGTTTTTTTATGTGGGTGTGTGTGTCTGTGTATGTGTGGGTGGTGTGTGTAGGAGGGGGGGAGGGGGGAGGGAGGGGGGAGAGGGGGAGAGAAAAAGAGACAGACAGACAGACAGAAGACAGAAGACAGGACAGGACAGACAGCATTTTAAAAAACAGAACACAGACACACAGGCAGAGACAGAAGACAGAAGGACCCAGAGAAACGGAGAGAGACAGCAGGAGGCAAAACAGGCAGGCAGAGAGAAAAGGGCAGAGAAAAACGACAGACAGACAGGTAAAAAAACACACTTTCTGCAATACCAGGGGAATCGAGACTCACTTTTTTTAAAAAGGTGTATGTTTGTTGTATGTTGTATGTATGTATGTATGTATGTTGTATGTAGATGTTTGTATGTATGTATGTTGTATGTATGTTGTTGTAGTATGTATGTATGTTGTGTGTGTGTTTTTGTGTGTTTATGTATGTATGTATGATGTATGTATGTATGTATGATGTATTTGTATGTATGTATGATGTATGATGTTGTATGTTTTGTATGTGTTGGGGGTTGGTGTGTGTCAGAAGTTTTACACACTAACTTCTTTGTTCCCAGAAACTCTGGTGTGTGTGTGTGTGTGTGTGGTTTTTTGGGGGTGTGTGGTGTGTGTGGTGTGTTTTGTGTGTGTGTTTGTATGATGATGCATGTATGTATGTATGTATGTATGATGTGTGTTGTGTGTGTGTGTTTGTATGTTTGTATGTATGTATGTATGTATGTATTATGTTGTATGTATGTATGTTGTATGTATGTATGTATGTATGTATGTATGTATTATGTATTTGTATGTTTATGTATGTATGTATGTATGTTGTATGTATGTTTGTGGTTTATGTGTGTGTATGTTTGTTGTTGTATGTATGTATGTTGTATGTAGTATGTATGTATGTATGTTTTTATGTATGTATGTATGTATGTAGTATGGATATGTATGTGTAGTGTGTGTGCGTGTATTATGTGTGCGTTTTAAAAGTGTTGTGTGTGTATTGTTTGTGTTCTATGTGTGTGTGTGTAGGGGGGGTATTGTGTATGTGTGTGTACACTTTGTGTGTGTGTGAGTATACATGTGATGGTGAGTACACGTGTGTGTATAAAGCGTGGTGTGTGGTGTATACGTGTGTGTGTGTGTGTGTGTGTGTGTGTTGGCGGGTTGTGGTTGTGAAGATGAAGCTGGGGGGGGGGGAGGGAAACATGGCGAATGGTGGGTGGGTGGGGGGAAAGCGAGGGGTAAAATGAATGAAAAGGTTGGGGTGGGGGGGGGGGGGGAGGGATTTTAAAAGTGGGGGTGGGGGTGGGGGGGGGGGGGGTGGGGGTAGCAGCTGCGAGGATAAGGGGAAGAAAAGTAGATGTTTTATGTGGAAAAAACGGGGAGGAGAGGAGGAGAGAGAGAGGAGGAGGGAAAAGAGAGAGGAGAGAGAGAGGAAAAGAGAGGGAGGAGAGAGAGAGAGAAAGGGGGAAAAGAGGGAAGAGAGGAGAAGACAGGGAGAGAGGGAGGAGAGGAGAGAGAGAGAGGGGAGGAGGGAGGGGGAGGAGAGAGGACAGACAGAAGAGAGAGCAGAGAGCAGAGAGACGGGAACAGACAGACAGACAGACAGAGGAGAGACAGAGAGAGACAGAGAGAGAGAGCAGAGACAGAGAGACGGGACAGACAGAGACAGAGACAGAGGAGATGGAGAGAGAGGAGAGAGGGGAGAGAGGGAGAGAGGAGAGGGAGAGAGAGGGGGAAGAGGAGGGGAAAAGGGGAGAGGAGAGAGGGAGAGACAGCAGACAGACAGACAGACAGAGAGAGAGAGAGAGAGGGGAGAGAGAAAGAGGGGAGAGAGAGAGAGAGAAGGAGAGAGGAGAGGAGAGAGAGAAGACAGACAGGGGGAGAAGAGAGAAGAGGAGAGAAAAGACAGACGGGACGACAGAGAGAGAGACAGAGGAGACAGAGGGGAGAGAGACAGAGACAGAGGACAAGGGGACAGACAGAAAAAGAGAGAGATGGAGAGAGAGAGGAGAGAGAGAGGAGGGAGGAGAGAGAGAGGAGAGGAAAAGAAAAAGAGGAGGAAGAGGGGAGAGAGAAAAGAGAGAGAGAGAGAGGACAGACAGACGGGACAGACAAAACAGACACAGAGAGGCAGGGGGCAGAAGAACAGAGACAGGGGACAGACGGGACAGGGGCAAAGACGGGCGGGGACAGACATCCCGGACGGGACAAAAGGGGCCAAAGTGGGGGGAGAGAGAAAAAGGGGGGTAGAAAAAATAAAACAGAGATAGGAATAAAAACACTGGAAACCAGAAAAATATTGTTCCCAATGGTGTGGTAGGGATGTATGTGTGTTTTGTTTTGCGTTTATGTATGTGTGTTTTGTGTGTGTGGGGTGCGTGCAGCGTGCGCGTGCATGTGTGTTGTGGGGGGGCGCGTGGGGCGTGTGTGTGCTTTTTGTGTCTCTGTCTTTTTGGGTTTTGTACGCGCACGCCCCGGCGGTAAAACTCTGTTTATGTGTGTAGGAAAAAAATTCAAAAACGTATGCTTTCCGCTTTAAATGGGGCCTTTTTTCCCCTTAGCAGGGGAAATCACGTGGAAAAAGACAACGAGGCAAAATACATCAACTTTGGGCCACCAAAAACATTATATACAAAAGCACACCCCACATTTTTACACAAAACGCGCGAACACTTTTACACGCACACACACACACACACGTATGAACACACACGCACGCACGCATGCATGTGCTGCACACTATCTGTCTCGTCTGTCTGTTATCTGTCTGTCCTACTTTTTTGTTTTTTTTTTTTTTTTGGTTTGTTTTCCTGCTTTTTTTTTTTTTGATTCGATTTTTTTTTGCTTTTGTGTGTGTTTTGTTGGGTTTTTTTGTTGTTTCTGTTGTCTGGGTTTTTTTGGGTTTGTTTTAAACATTTGTTTGTTTTTTGTTCTTGTCCTGTTTTTTTTTATATTTTGGTGGGTTTTTTTTTTTCTACCTTACGGGATCCCCGATAAAATGAAGGGGGGGCTGGAACCCTAAAAAAAGCACACACGAGCGCTTATTTTTTACCTACGAAAGAAAAAATTGATATGAAATTTTAATTTTATTTGATTGAATACTCATCCCGACTCCACCTCCCCCCCCCCCAAACCCTTTTGACCCACGGAGGCCCCCCACCAAAAAAAAAATTTACCAGATTTTTAAATTTAAACCCTTAAAAAAACCCCAAAATGCGGGTTAGAACTCTTTCTCTCTCAGCCGAAGTTTACATGGTGGTGGTGGTGGTGGTGGTTTGGGGGTGGTGGTGGTGGTGGTGGTGATGGTGATGGGGGTTTGGGTTTACGGGTTTTTTGGTGGTTTGGTTGGTGGTGGTGGTTTGGGGGGTTTGGTGGTGGTGGGGGTTTGGGGGTTTGGGGGTGTTTTCGGTCGCGGGCCCCAGGTGGGGGTGGTTTTTACCAGTCACAACAAAAAACGATGAAAAATTTCCAATGAGATCCCACTCCTTAAAAAGTTTTTGGGAGTTTTTTAAAAGATACCCCCTCTTTCTTTTTTTTATCTGTCTTTTCTGTCTGTCCCGTCTTTTTTGTTTTTGCTAACCCCTTTCCCTTCATCCATTCATCCATCCATCCATCCCTCCCTCCATTTAAAACCCTCCATCCATCCCCTCTATCTATCTGTCTGGCTATCTGGTTTTCTGTCGTCTGTTTTGTCTGTCTGTTCCCGTCAATTTTCTTTCCCCCCACCCCCCCCCACTCCAAAATTCCCCCGGGGCCCCCCCCCTCCCCCCCTAACCCCCCCCTCCCTTTCTCTTTCCCCCCCCCTCCCTCTCTCTTTTCTTTTTTTTTCCCCCCCCCCCTTTCAAAACTTTCCTCTCTGTCCCCCTCTCTCCTTAAGTCTCCCTCTCTTTTTCCCCCATCTCTCCCCCTTCCCCTCTCCCCAAATCTCTCTCCCTCCTCTTCCCTCCTCTCTCCCCCCTCTCTCTCTGCCTTGATCCCCTTTTCCCCCCCCCCTTTGCCCCCCCCACCCCTACCCCCCCCACTCTTTCCTTCCCCGCTAATACCAGAAGGGACACAACCCGCAAAAAAAGTTTGGAAAAAACACAGCATGGGAAATGTGAAAACCGGGCTTTTTTCTTGAGGTAGGGAGGGGATCCTGTTTGGGATTAAAAGACGTTCGCTTTCAGAGGGAAAAAAAAAAAGAGAGAGAGAGGGGAGAGAGGGGAGAGGGGGGGAGGGAAGGAGAGGGGGGGAAGGGGGGGAGGGGGAGGGAAGGGGGAGGAGGGGGGGGGGGTGGTGGGTGG
>JASPKP010000861.1:22500-25000 GCA_030674155.1 Stramonita haemastoma | reverse complement strand
ATGTCTTTTAGGTGTTACCTTTTTGATTGCTACCCTTTTCCACATACAAAGGTCATCAGCATATTGAACAAGAACAACATTATCAGATACAGACTCAGGGAGGTCATAAAGTAGAATATTGAATAAATAGGGCGCAACCACTGAACCCTGTGGTATACCCATTTGTGGAAACCTAAGTGTAGAATAATTATTACCAACCTTTGCCTGAATGCTTCTTCCTGTGAGAAAATTTTGGAAATAAGAATAGATAGAACCTGATAATCCAATACGTTTTAATTTATATAACAATCTAGCATGCCAAACTTGGTCGTAAGCTTTATTTATATCAAAGAAAGTGGCAAGAATGTTCTGTCTTCGTGCAAATTGATGTTTTATTTGAGTAGTCAATTTAACTAAATGGTCTATAGTTGATCTCCCTTTTCGAAATCCTGCTTGATTTACTGGGACAATTTTATTTTTATCACAATAATACACTAGCCTATTTAAAACGACTTTTTCCATAAGTTTTCCTATGTGTGATGTAAGCGCAATGGGTCTATAACTGTTTGTATCACTTTTTAATTTTCCTTGTTTTAGTAGAGGAATAATGATAGACTGCTTCCAAATCAAAGGTAGCTTACCTTCTACCCAGCACTGCTGAAATAATTTGTGTAGTAAAAGAACCCAATTGTCTGGTAGATATTTCAACATTTGATTTGAAATAGCATCTGCTCCTACTGATGTTTTCTTATTACTAAGAGATTGAATAACATCTGTAACTTCTTGTAAAGTTATTGGAGTATTTATAGATAAAGTATTATCTGGAAAAGGATCGTTATAAACATCTTTTTTTGTTTCTTCATTTCTAAAGGTAACTTCTGAATGTGAAAGTCATGTATTACTCATTATATTAGCAAACATATCAATGAAAGCTTCAGCCTTGTCAGAATTTGAGGGGAACTCTTTATCTTTAATTGCAATTGGACAAGATGCCTGATTTATACCGTGTTTCATTTCACTAAATTTTTTCCAAACTTTTTGCATATCCTTATGAGTACAAATTTCCTGTGTACAAAACTTTGACCAGAATTCACGTTTTGCTTGTTCAATAATTTTGCCACATGTTTTATTTGCTAGTTTTAGCAAGCTATGATTAACCGGTGATTTATTTCGTAAATACGTTTTGAATGCTATTTTTTTCTTATTAACAGCATTTTCACACGTTTCATTCCACCATATGTTCCCTGCACGTTTATCAGATTTTACAGATAAACATCTGGGAATGGAAAAATCTGCTGCTTTTAAAACTGTTTTTGTAAATCTATCATAAAACACCTCTATGTCATCACTTTCTATACAACTAGTATCATATACTTTAAGGAAAGATTGAAACAGATCCCAATTTGCTTTATTGTACCTATATTTTGAAATCATATCTTTGACTTTTTCATTTTGTGCTGATTTTCCATATAGTGTTATGATGATTGGCAAATGGTCACTTTCTAGACAGTCACTGTAAGTTTCCCATGAGCAGTGTGGGGCTAAAATAGGAGAAATGAGGGAGAGGTCTATGGCAGTGGCTCTTTGACTTGCAACATCTGGAATCCTGGTAATGCTTCCATCATTAAGGAGGTATAAAGAAGAATCAACAATATTCTCTAAAAGTCTCTTACTTGTAACAATAGAGACATTATCTTTTTCCCAGAAAGGAGAGTGAGCGTTAAAATCACCAGCTATTATCCATTTTTCTTTTGATATTTGTAGAGTTCTCATCCAGTCTGTATTATCTTCCTGTGGACCTTTTGGCAGGTAAACAGAAACAATATTAACGATCTGATCATCGTTTATTTTTACACGAGCTGCGCATGAATGAATATGATGCGCATTGTCTGGAACAGGAGAGGGACATAGACTATATGCCATGGTTTCATGAACATAGATAGCTGTTTTTATTTTACCATCAGTGCTAGCCTTTCCATGAATGGGGGGGGGGGGGGGGGGGGTGTAGAAAAATGTAGGCAGCTTAGGTAGATTGTTAGCGTTTACATTCAGGGACTGAAAAATAAGTATTTTATAGTTCTCAGAAACCAGATGTTGCAAGAGATATGAGTGATTTGTGTTGATAGATCTACAGTTCCATTGCATTAGTTTTACAAGTTGTGTTCTGCACATAACTAACACTCAATAGAATCTACTGTTCCCACAGCAGCTAGAACAATATTTCTAGATAAAGAACACACAAACAAACTAAAAAACGTCAACTAGGGAGAAAAGACACACACAACAATTATAAGAAACAACGGCAACCCAATAACAATAATAATAATAATAATAATAATAATAATAATAATAATAATAATAATAATAATAATAATAATAGTTTAAAAAGATGACGATACTTCTCTTACGGAAAAAGAATGCTTTGTGATATCAATGAACGTGATAACAAAACTCTATTTAAATCTTGAATTATAGATTTAAATAGATCTAATGACAAATGGCGATAATAAGATTATAACTT
>JASPKP010000861.1:12500-15000 GCA_030674155.1 Stramonita haemastoma | reverse complement strand
GGTTTCTTCTTTTTTTTCCCCAGAAACATATATGTTTCTTTTTTTCAAAAACTTAAGTGTTTCTTTTTTTCCAGAAGCCTATTTCTTTTCTTTTTTTTTAGTTTTATGGTAGGGGCCTAGACCGGTTGGCCTTTTTTTTTTTTTTTAAATTATTCAAATCAAAATCATCATTGATTCTGACTTCTTATTTTCGTTTATGAATGAGTGCCTTTTCATATCATTACCTTATCACTGTATCTATGTCTTATTTCTTACCTGTTGTTTGATACTTAGTATGGTTTCTCGCTCTTGGTATTTGGATCATTATAATTGTTCTTGTTTAATTGAGGTTATCTTTTTATCTTGATGTTATCCCTGAAAAGGGCGGGGACTGGATGTAAAAAAAAGCACACAAGTGCTTATCTATTATCCTTGAATAAAAGAATATGCCTTGCCTTGCCTTGCCTTGCCTTGCCTTGAATTTGCCTTGCCTTGCCTTGAATTTGCCTTGCCTTGCCTTGCCTTGAATTTGCCTTGCCTTGCCTTGCCTTGCCAAGCTTGCCTTGCCTTGCCTGTGTGAAATATTTTGTAGGCCCTAGATATGTGCGTTTAGTGAGCATGGAGGTTCACATTGAAGCGGCTGATGATCATTTTGTAGCCTCTGCATATTACGATGTAACCCTATATCTCTGTTTTGTCCAGTTGAAAGTTTCTGGGTCTTTGTCTATGTAGATGCACCTTTTCTTTGTTACTTGTTAGCCTATGTGACTTATGAACATTGTTGGTATTTGTGAGTTTATGAATCGTGGGAGGAGGGTTTTGGTGCAAAAAATCGGCTCAGTTGAAAGTCTGTTGATTATTTCAAAGATTCTATACATATATGGAGACAGGGTAGCTCAGTGGTCAGAGCACTCGCTTTCCCCAAGCTAAGATTAAGCAGCATTGAGCGTGGTGATCTTGTGGATGGGTAACCGTTTTCGCGTGCTTTGGCTTCAGTATAGTCCCCTAGTTCACCCAGCTGTAAATTAGTACCTGCCCTCTTTAGGGTCAGGGAAGGTAAAGCAGCGAGGGAGAGGAGATGGGCGCCGCCCTCAACATGCTGGCCCCTAGAAAAGCTGAGGTCTGGTGCCTCGCTCCCCTATAACCACACAGGTTATTGGACACCTTTACCCTTTTTTTTATACATCATTCCTTGACTCACAGAATTCTAGCAAAGCCCGTTGCTGATCTCTCTAAAACTGAGAATGGCGTTTTTTTTAGATGTCTGGTCAACTTCGAGAGGACCTCAGCTTGAAGATTTAATCCTCTGATTCTCTAATCTCTGCTTTGAATCACTGGTCGTGGATGATTCTCCTTTCTTTACAGAGGAGTTTTCATCTGGAGTTAACATCAGTACCGACTCTACTCTCCCAAAAAGTCCTTCAAATGAGACTATGAACCGAGGTCCCGTGTGCTAACGCTTGCAGACCATCTTGCGCACACGTTAAAACCTGTTCCGCTGTTCGCAAGAGTAGGCCCATTGTGTGCCGGTGGGAATAGAAGAAAAAAATTGACAAAAGTGCATACACACGGGGATTGAATGTAAAAAAAAAAGTACTGAGTGCTTATTCCATTATCCTCGAAATAAAAGAATAAATAATATATTTTAAAAAATTGCGTGCTTTATCTCTTGAATCTTTTGATTTTGTTGAAATAACAATCTTGATAAATGTTTTCTTTCTTTTATTGTGGAAAATGAACGGCTAAATATTTGGATGGCCATCTTGGCGTAGGAATCTGTGTGTGTGTGTGTGTGTGTGTGTGTGTGTGTGTGTGTGTGTGTGTGTGTGTGTGTGTGTGTGTGTGTGTGTGTGTGATGTGTGTGTGCGTGCGTGCGTGCGTGGTGTGTGTGTGTGTGTGTGTGTTTGTGTGCGGTGTGTGTGGTGTGTGTGTGCATGTGTGCATGTGTGCATGTGTGTGTGTGTTATTTATTTTATTTTTATTTTATTCTTTTATATCGAGGATAATGGGATAAGCACTCGTGCTTTTTTACATCCAGTCCCCGAGTGTATGCATTTTTGTAAATTTATGTCATCTGTTCCCACCGGCACACGATGGCCTACTCTTACGAAAAGCAGAACAGGATTTAACGTGTGTGTGTGTGTGTGTGTGTGTGTGTGTGTGTGTGTGTGTGTGTGTGCGCGCGTGCGCGTGCGTGCATGCGTGCATGTGTGTGTGTGTGTGTCTGTCTGTCTGTGTCTGTGTGTCTGCGTGTGTCTGTGTTAAGATAATATCCCCCAAGTCGGAAAGCAGCTACCTTAATGGTGGTCAAAAACAGTTGATCGCATAAAAAAATCTCACCATTGGTGAACCTTGGAGCCCCAACCAAGGAACGAAAAACAAAAGTACAGAAACTCTTGTACACCAGCTCAAGATAATTTCATTTATGCGTCAGCATTAATAGACATTGTTCCCTCACAGGGATAACGAAAGGTGGCGGGCTGTCGGTATAAAAAGCATTCCCACCTTCTAATAATCCTGG
>JASPKP010000861.1:5000-7500 GCA_030674155.1 Stramonita haemastoma | reverse complement strand
GAACAACACCTCAGTCTGCCTCATCCTCCTCATCACCGTCGTCAACATCTTCATCTCCTCTTTCGGCATCAACTACGTCGATGACAACCCTACTAGCAATACTCCCTGATCTTTCGTCTGGGAATGATAATGATGATAATGATGATGATGATGGTGGTGATGGTGATGGAGGAGGAGGAGGAAGAGGAGGAGGAGGGTGGTGGTGATGTTGATGATGATGGTGGTGTTGATGATGATGGATGATGATGAGGGGAGGAGGGTGGTGGTGATGTAGATGATGGTGATGATGATGATGATGATGATGATAGTAGTGGTGGTGGTGGGTGGGGGTGGGGATAGTGGTGGTATTTTTCGTTGGTTAATGTAGAAGAATGATATTTGTCTTGTGTTTTGGGGGGTATGTTTGACAAGAATTGGGGTTTTGTTCTTTGTTGGAAGATTTCTTTGTTTGTTGTAACTGTAGTAAAGAAAGAAAATTCGGTTGTGACTGGTGTGTGTGTGTTTTGTAGTGTCTTTCTGTGTGTCTATGTCTATCTATATCTGTCTGTCTGTCTATATCTGTCAATCTATGTCTGTCTGTGTGTCTGTCTGTGTGTGCATGTGTCTGTCTCTCTCTCTGAATTGCTTTTGTGGGGGGGGGTGTTTAGGGTGTGGGGGGTATATGTTACTGTTCCTGTTGTTTCGTGTTTTTATTTGCTGGTTTGTTGTTGTTGTTGTTGCTAATTCTAGTGATTTTAATGGGGTTTTTAATTGTTTTTTATCTTATGTTATCCCTGATCAGGGCGGGGACTGGATGTGAAAAAGCACACGAGTGCTTATTGATTATCCTCGAATTAAAAGAATTTGATTACATTTGATGTGATTTGATTTGATCATCATCATCTCCCTCTCTCTCTCTCTCTCAAAAGAGTTGGTGCTGAATTTTTTTGTTTTGTTTTTGTTGTTGGTTGGTTGGGGTTTTTTCACACCAAAATACTAAGCAGTTCGGCAACCCTCCTTCATGTATGGGCCAATGGCCTTTTTGTGAATAAATTTTTCGAGCGAGTTGAAGCTCTCTCTCTCTCTCTCTCATTTACCATTGTTGCTTATTCTGAATGGTTTGTTTTTGTCCTTCTTAGAACATCAAATTATAGATATACGTGTGTATTTTGAGCAATACATTTTTTGTGTGTAATATTTTATCTTCATAACAACTGAAACCTTTCAAGCAGAAACTGTTGGAGTATTTATATTCAAAAATAAAGGTATTCACAACAATCAGTATGTCTTAGCCATTATCTTTCTATCTATCTAACTATCTTACTTTCATTAATTTATTGATGAGAC
Organism: Stramonita haemastoma; assembly: GCA_030674155.1. Lineage (NCBI taxonomy): Eukaryota > Metazoa > Mollusca > Gastropoda > Neogastropoda > Muricidae > Stramonita > Stramonita haemastoma. The sequence continues at coordinate 6,174 of JASPKP010000861.1, read as the reverse complement.
TTTAAACCGAGACTCACTCAGAAGAAGGAGGAGGAGGAGGAGGAGGAGGAGGAGGAGGAGGAGGAGGAGGAGGAGGAGGAGGAGGAGGAAGAAGAAGAAGAAGAAGAAGAAGAAGAAGAAGAAGAAGAAGAAGAAGAAGAAGAAGAAGAAGAAGAAGAAGAAGAAGAAGAAGGAGGAGGAGGAGGAGGAGGAAGACGAAGAGGAGGAGGAGGAGGAGGAGGAGGAGGAGAAGGAGAAGGAGAAGAAGAAGAAGAAGAAGAAGAACAACAACAACAACAACAACAACAACAAAAACAACAACACAACAACAAGAGACTGAGTCAATTCAAGTCAAAATTCTTTTATTTTGAGGATAATGAAAAAGCACTGACATGCTTTTTTACATCCAGTCCCCGCCCTTATCGGGGATAACATCAAGATTTTAAAAAACACCTAACTAAACAACATGAACAATAACAGCAATAATAAACCAACGATAATAAACTGAGACCTCATGTGCAAATGCACGCAAAACATCTTGCTCACATGTTAAAACCTGTTCCGCTTTTCGGAAGAGTAGGTTATTGTGTGCCAGTGGGTACAATTGACAACATTAACAAAATGGCATACACACCAGGACTAAATGGGAACAATTGACAACACTAACAAAATGGCATACACACCAGGACTAAATGTAAAAAAAAATCATAATAAAAGGACACAAGTGTATATTCCATTACCCCGAAATAAAAGCATAAATGATCAAGAGTTTCAAGATTTCATTCTTTTCACCCCTTTTGAGGCATGGAGGATAACCAACATATTCAACAGGAGAAAAAAAAAACAACAACAAAAACTTACAGCAATACACTTAAAAGTATTATCAATACTTACAGGAACTGGAAAGCAAAAATATTCATCACAAAAGGATAAACAAACAATATTACACATACACACACACCCAACGTAAGGCTAAGGTTGAATAAGATCTATCAGTCTGACCATCTGAAGTTCTGTAGCAATCGGCTGTTGTTAATTTTAACCAAGGGAAGTGGGACACACTTGCAATGATGGTGATCATAAGGGTGGTTGCATCAATGATGATGATAGTGATGAAGTGATGATGATAATGATGATGATAATGATAAGGGCGTGGGACCAAGTGAAGTGGGCCACACGTGCACTGATAATGATG
>JASPKP010008611.1:0-7500 GCA_030674155.1 Stramonita haemastoma | reverse complement strand
TCTACTTTTCTTCTTGTCCTTCTACCTCAGTCACTGTTAACTCTATGTGAACACTTTTCTTAAATATGTATAGTAATCTCTCTCTCCCCTCTCCCTCTCTCTCTCTCTCTCTCTCTCTCTTTCTCTCTCTCTCACACACGCGCGCGCGAGAGAGAGAGAGAGAGAGAGCGCGCTCTTACTCTCACTCACTCTCTTTCTCTCTCTCGAGAGTAACGATATAAAAGAATAAATAAATGATGAATAAGTAAATGAAATGAATCAATCTCTCTCTCTCTCTCTCTCTCCTCTCTCTCTCTCTCTTCTCTCTCTCTCTCTCTCTCTCTCTCTCTCTATCTCTCTCTCTCTCTCTCTCTCTCTCTCTCTCTCTCTACTCTCTCCCTCTCTCTCTCTCCTCTCTCTCTCTCTCTTCTCTATCTATCTATCTATCTCTATCTCTATCTCTCTCTTTTCTCCCCTTTTTTTTAAATCATAGGTTGAAGTTCTGCTGTTGTTGGGAATTAATTTTGTGGGGGAGGGTTGCTTTTTAGGGGGGGGGGGGGGGGGAGGGGGGGTTGAGTTTTATTTGTTGGATTGGTAAGGGTTTCTTTGTTTTGTTTAGTTTCTGATTTTTGTTTGACTATTGTTATTTTGTTTGGTTGGTTTTTTGAGTGTTGGGGGTTCGATGGGGGGGGGGGGGTCGCTGTTTTAAATCAGGGCAAAGGCCGGATGACAAAAATATGTGAAATACTTATCTGTAACCCTTAAAAATAAAGATTGTTCATTCATTCATTCGTTCATTCTCTCTGCGTTATATCGAAACAACTTTCTTTATGTTTGCTTAAAATTATTAGTTATTATTAATGATGGTCCCTTCTCAGGGCAAGGGTCGGATGGGAAAAAGTATGTCAATTCTTATCTGTAACCCTTGGGAATAAAGATTATCAATCAATCAATCAATCAATCAATCAATCTCTCTTTAGCGTCTACCATAGTTATGAAAATAGAAATAAACACAACATTGAGACACAGACAATCATCAGGCCACACAATAGATAGACAGACAAAGCATGAAGGCGGAGTGGCAACAAAAGACAGAGACAGACAGACAGAGCATGAAAATGCAGTGGTAACAACAGACAGACAGACAAGACAGACAGAACATGAAAATTTACTGGTAACATCAGACAGATAAACAGACAGAACATGAAAATTTACTGGTAACAACAGACAGACATAGGATCCAAAAACAGCAAACAGGATCTCATGGCTTTTCCAGCAACAGTCTCCAGGATGAGGGATCTCATCTCCCTGCTGTCGCCACATCAACATCAGACACAGCCATAGAAAAACTGTTTGGGAACACTCTCCTCCTATACATCAGCTGACCTACTCTGACCCCTGACCCCCTTGCCTCCATCTGTGTTAGCTGCTGTCTATTTCTGGAATGTCTTATAGAGAAATCTGTGCTCTGTCAGCAGCTGTAGTATACCTCTTCTTCTTTGCGTTCGCCTTTGCATTCTTCTTTGCATTCTTTTTCTTTGCATTCTTCTTCTTCTTTGCATTCTTTTTCTTTGCATTATTCTTCTTTGCATTCTTCTTCTTTGCATTTTTCTTCTTTGCAGTCTTCTTCTTTGCATTATTTTTTTCTCCTTCTTCTTCTTCGTATTTTTTCTTCTTTGCATATTTCTTCTTCTTTGCATTTTTCTTCTCCTTCTTCTTCTTCGCATTTCTTCTTCTTTGCATTCTTTTTTTGCATTCTTCTTTGTAGCATTTTTCTTCTTCTTAGCATTCTTCTTCTTAGTAGTTTTTTTCGTAGCATTCTTCTTCGTAGCATTCTACTTTGCAATTCTTCTTCGCAATTTTTCTTCTTCCCATTCGTCTTTGCATTCTTCTTCTTTGCGTTCTTCTTCGTAGTATTCTTCTTCGTAACATTCTACTTTGCATATCTTCTTTGCATTTTTTCTTCTTCCCATTCTTCTTTGCATTCGTCATTGCATTCTTTTTTTTGCATTCTACTCCACAATTCGTTTTCTTCGCAATTCTTTTTCCCAATTCTTCTCCTTTTTCTCCTCTTCCTCCTCCTCCTCTTACTCCTCCTCCCTCTTTCTCCTCTTCCTCCTCCTTCTCCTGTTTTTTCTTGTTCTTTTTCTTCATTGATTTCTTCTTTTTCTCTGAATTCTTCCCTGTTTTGCATTCTTCTTTTGCATTCTCTTCTTTGCATTCTTCTTTACGTTCATTTGTGTCTTTTTGCTCTCTCTCTCTCTCTCTCTCTCTCTCTCTCCTTCTCTCTCTCCTCTCCTCCTCTCTCTTCTCTCTCTCTCTCTCTCTCTTCTAACTTTGGTCTAAGTGCACAATCATTAGTATGGATGTCATTCTTTTCCGTCAAAGAGGAAAGACTAAAGTCAGTAGAGAAGTTTGCAAATGAGGAAAGCATTTGTTTTGTTTTGTTTTTCCGATGGAGTTTTACTTCACTTGATAGGATTGTTCTCTTTTTATTTGTTTTCTTTTCGTTTTGTGGCAGGCTTTTTAAGATTGTGTTTTGGAAGTTTTCTTTTTTTTTTTGGTGATGATTGACGGAAGACAGCAATGTTGTCTGCATTGCTGATATCATGGTTCCTCTCTCTCTCTCTCGTCTCTCTTCTCTCTTCTCTCTCCTCTCCTCTCTCTCTCTCTCTCTCTCTGTCTCTGTCTGTCTGTCTGTCTGTCGTCTCTGTCTCTGCCTCTACCTCTGCCTCTGTCTCTCTGTCCTGTCTCTCTGTCTCTCTGTCTCTATTTCTCTGTCTCTCTATATTCTCTGTCCTTCTCCCCCTCTTTCTCTGTCTCTCTGTCTCTCTGTCCTTCTCCCCTTCTCTCTGTCTCTCTGTCTCTCTGTCTGTCTGTCTGTCTGTTTCTTCTCTCTCTCTCTCTCTCTCTCTCTCTCTCTTCTCTCTCTATCTTCTCTCTCTCTCTCTCTCTCTCTCTCTTTTCTCTCTCTGAGAACTTTTTTCTCTATCGAAGGAGAATGCATGTTGATATGATGAGAGTTTGTCACAGCTGAAAAGATAATAACAACGTCAATGTGAAAGCATAACGACATTTTGATAATAGACCTTGGCACTCTCTTGAATCAGTAACTGACACAGCTTTTGGCCTGGGCCCTGATGTGCAAAAACCAAGCATGTTTGGTAACTGTGCGTGTCGTGCGTGCGTGCGTGCGTGCGTGTGTGTGTGTGGCGAGTGTGCGGGTGTGTATGTGCGTGCGTGCGTGCGTGTGTGTGTGTGTGTGTGTGTAGTAGTTAAATTCATATTTTTTATTTTAAGATCGTACAACCGAATAAGCAACACATTTCTTTTATTCATCAACCCATCTATCTAAGAATAAAAAAATCAACATCATCATCATCTACAACAACAATAGCAGCAGCAATAGCAAAAAGGACGACATGAAAAGAAAAAGAAAAAGAAAAAGATGAAAGAAAAAAAATGACTCAAAAAAAGAAAAAGGGTACATTGCAAAAGAAACAAAGTGGTATCATGTTACATTATCCCCACCATCTGCTCTTCCACATTGACACATTAATAGAAATACTTACACATCCCAGACAGATCTATTGCCTTTAGCGATGACAGTAGTATCAATAATGCCACCCCCTCATTTTCCTCCACACACACACGCATGCATGCTCCAATGTTTGCTTTTTTTTTACAACAAGCAAACCATCAGAAACAAAAACAAACAAAACAAAAAAGAAAATCATTAACACAGAGACGAAAGGATAGTCAAGTAAAACTCCTCTGACCACCACTAACAATAAACGTAATAATAACAATAATAAAATTAATGGAAAAGGACAGAAAAATCGTCAAAAAATAAAAGTGTGTGTACGTGGGTGTGTGCGTGCGTGCATGCGTGGTGTGTGTGTGTATGTGTGTATGTGTGTGCGTGCCTGCGTGCGTGCCTGCGTGCGTGCGTGCATGTGCAGTGAAGCAGACTGAAAGGTGTGAAGGTGTTGGCCAGCATCCAGTTCAATGTCGTCCATCATGCTGGAAAACCAGAAAGTGTCAGGGCAGAGTGGTTATCTCCCCTGCTCTGGGCCCATACATCTGACGGCGCACTCTCCACACAGACAGCTGCAGGAGAATGCTCTCCCTTGCCCACTCTTTCTCGGCGGTGGCAGTAAACTCGTGTTTGTATGATGTCCGTTTTACAACAGCCATTACTTCCCTAATCAAAACGGCCCGACCCTCTTTTCATTCCTTCCCCCTCCCTTCCTCCCTCATTCCAAAGTGTACAACAGCTAATGTCCTGTATGTTTTTGTTATGGTATTCCTGTTGTGACCAACTCCCTCCCTTTACCTGCTCTTCAAAGGCAGCGGCCTCTCCCTATTTCAGATGAGTTCTATGGATGTAGACATGTTGTTTCAGATATGTTCCCTGGAATAGGATGAAAAATGTTGTTTCAGATGCATTCCCCCGGAATAGGATGAAGACATCGTGCTTCGGATGCATTCCCTGAAATAGGATGAAGACACCTTGTTTCAGATGCATTCCCTGGAATAGGGTGAAGACATGTGTTTCAGATGCATTCCCTGGAATAGGATGAAGACATGTTGATTCAGATACATTCCCTGGAATAGGATGAAGACATGTTGTTTCAGATGTGTTCCATGGAATAGGGTGAATACATATTGTTTCAGATAAATTCCCTGGAATAGGATGAAGACATATTGTTTTAGATGCGTTTCCTGGAATAGGATGAAGAAATGTTGTTTCAGATGTGTCCCTGGAATAGGAGGAAGACACCTTGTTTCCGATGTGTTATAGAATGAAGACTCATTGTTTCAGATGTGTTCTATGGAAAAGGAGGGAAAGACACGTTGTGGTCATCATCATCACCGTTTTTATCTCTATTTCTTTTCTATGGGGTGGGTTGATGACGGGAAAAAAAAAAAGTTCTTTTGATTATTTTACTGCACCATCTAAAAAAATTGACTTTGACTTTGGCTTTGACTTTGACTTTCACACCCCACACACACACCACACAAACCACACCACACACACCCCACACAACACACACACAACACACACACACACAAAAACACCCACAAAATAATAAGTGTTTATTAGTATGTATGTATTTTGAATATTGCTATGTTTACCCTATTGATATGAAAATTTTGGTTAAGTTGTGGTAGTTGGCTAGTTTGCTAGTTTTTGAGATTATCATCATTTCAGTTCTCTTTATTGCTGTAATGTTGTTGATGTCATTTTTTTCTTTTTCATTTTGTTACATAATTTTCTTTTGTGATGGCTTGATGAAAAAAGCAAGGTTTTGCTTACAATAATACCATCTGTAAATAAAAAATTTGACTTTGACTTTGACTTTGACTTTGACTTTCACCACACACACCACACACACACACTAAATATAATATATATAATAATATATATATATATATATATATATATATATATTATATATATATATAATATATATATATATATATATATTATAATCTAATATAAGAGGGGTTCTTTTCCCTAGAAAAGCTGTAGACTTTCCCCCAAAGCCTGCAACACACCAACAGGATTTGGGTCTTTTTGACCCAGGAGGGGGTTCAAGAAAGCATGAACCGTTCTTTTCTTGTGAAATACAGCCGTAACAACAGCAGGGTCCTGGTTACCTGACTTCTTACTCCCCCATTTGCAGGGATTTGCCGCTGTCTAGAAGATCCCCCCTTTCCCCGGCCCTAAAAAATCCCTGTTTTTGTGAGGGGGCCAGGAAATCAGTGTCAGAGGGGGGCAGTACATCAGAAATTTATGGCTGTAGCTTCCCTGAGTACACAGCTAGCGGGCCAGTCTCCGCCATAGATTTTTCTTTGTCTTTCCCTTTTACTTGTGTAGTTGTTCTTGTTGGTGTCTCTTTTCGTGGTTCACTTTTTTCTTCTTTTTATTTCTCTTTTTTTTCTCTACCATACTGCTTGTATTTTAAGAGATATGTTCTCCTTTTATTATTCTTTTTCTTTTTTTCTTTTTACACTTTGTATCGGTCAGTATAACTCTTAATTCATTGCTTTTCCCACTGCAGTTCTCGTACAGTGGAGACAGAGGCTGTACTGTACAAACCTGTCCCTAGCAAAATCTTCTTCCTACAGACAGAGGCAACAAATGAACAGACACATAGACAACAGAGGAACAAACACAGGACAATACATGCCAGACACAGATACAACAGGACGAACAGACACAGGAAAAACAGGTGAACAGACAATACAACAGACGAACAGCCAGACACACAGACAACATCGAATAGACAGACACACAAACAACAGACGAACAACAAACATACAGCAACAGACGAACAAACGCACAAACTACAGACGAAAAGACAAAATATAAGACAACAGACGAACAGACAGACAAAACCCACGAACAAACAAACCCAGAGATAACAGACGAACAGACAGACCAGAGATAACCAGGATAACAGACATATCAGACAGAGGTAGGAGAAAAAAGAGCAACGGTGATGTCCATGCAATCAACACGATGGTGGCGGCTTAGGGCAGACAGGCAGGCGACAGGAGAAAAAAACGACAGACAGACAGAAGACAGCAGGCAACAATGGCGGTGAAAACCGAATGCATCCGCCGTCACATCTGTCTGCCACCATTTGTAAAAGGGTTTTAGGGGGGAGGGGGGGGAAAAAAGGGGGGGGATGGAAGAAGGGAAAAAGGGAGGAGGGGAGGGATATGGGGGAAAAGGCCTAGGGCTGGGATGGGGGGGGGGGGGGGGGGGGGTACGAAAGGGGGGCAAAAGACAGGGGAAAAAGGAGGTGGAAAGGAACTTTCACAGCAAAATGGCTTCTTTTTCCTGTTTTTCCCTCCTCCGGCCCCCCAAACTCACCCTGTCTTTTCTTGTTGTTGTCTGTTGTTTGTTTGTCTTTCTACTTTCTTTTGGCTATTTTCCCCCTTCAGCTCCTTTTTAAATGAAGATTTTTTTTAGAAATAGTTTTTGTTGTTTTTTTGCTTTGTTTTGTTTGGTTTGGCGGGGGGGGGGTGTTCTTTTGGTTGGTTGTTGGGTTTTTTTCCTTTTGGGGGCAGAGGAGGCGTTAGTTTTTTTTGTTCTCTGTCGCCCATTTTTCAGTATTTTCCGGAAAAATTTCCGAACATTCCACTTGTTTTTTTTTGTTTGTTTGATTTCCTGAGTAAAAGGCCACACAACCGTGGTGCCATCTTAATGCATTAAATTCATCCTTCATAACTGAAAAATGAACATCTTAAAAAGGGGAGATCAATAATGTTATTATTTTTTTTGAAATTCAATAGGGAAATAAATTTAAAAGATCCTCCTGACAACGGGAAATTGCCATACACCCTTAAAAATCGTTCGTAGCTATATGATTATTTTTTCCCTTTTTGACTTTTTCCAGCAAAGGGTACCACGTGCAGAGCAATTGGAGTTGTTTCCCGGGAATGTTACACACCAATCTAGAGACAATAAAGGTGATTTTTCCCCTCCTTTCTTCTCTCTCTCCTCTC
>JASPKP010008610.1:10000-11354 GCA_030674155.1 Stramonita haemastoma | reverse complement strand
AAAAAGACATAGATAAACTTATTCTTTGGTCTAAACTTAATCATATGGCTCTCCATCCTGAAAAGTCCAAATTTATGTTAGTTACGACAAGGCAAAAAGCGACAAAACATTAGATTGAAGTTACCGGACCTTAAAGTTTGCAACAGGCACTTAGAAGAAGTAAATTCTCACAAATTACTTGGCTTAAATATTGATAACAATTTATCTTGGTCTATTCATCTTTCAAATTTGTCTAAAAAGTTAGCCCAGAAAATCTTTCAGCTCAACAGAATAAAAAATTTGCTTGATCAACATACCCGCAAGCTTTTCTTTCATGCTTATATACAGCCTGACATAGATTATGCCTCCACATGCTGGGATTTAGCCAGTAAAAAATGCTTTAAAACGATTAGAAAGTTTGTATAGACGTTCCTTAAAAATAGTGCTCCTTAAATCGACACCATTGGAAGTAAAAGATTACAAGGAACTTAATATCCTTCCCTTTCATCTTAGATGTCGTTTCAATAAAGGTGTATTCATGTACAGAATTATGAATAATCTTGCTCCATCCTATCTGAACAAAAAGTTTATTGTTAATAATGTTCGAGGTAAAAGTACACTATTTATCCCACGTCCAAGAACTGATCTATTTATGTCGTCCTTGGTTTATTCAGGAGGTAAAATATGGAATGAAATTCCCATTCACTTAAAACAAAAACTTAGTGTCTCATCTTTTAAAACATCTTTTCAGAGATATTTGTTTCAGGTGAACTGACTGGACTATGCATTTGGCCTTGTATTGTACTATTACTGACAGGAAAGAATGATCCAGAAGACATGGAGAGACTGGCGACAGACGAGCTGTGAAGATCTTAAAGGAAAGACCAGGGAAATGAAAGAGGTTGCATCAACGTACTGCTTCCTACTCCTTCAAAGCACTTATGACTCCACTGGAAATAACTGTTATACCATTATTGAACATTGTAATATTGATTGCGATCATAATAGTGTGTGCGAGTGTGTTATATATTTTTGCATAGTTTTTCAAGTTCCCATTGATAATAGAGGCGTGCGTGCGTTGTGTGTGTGTGTGTGGTGTGTGTGTGTGTGTGTGCCGTGCGTGCGTGCGTGCGTGCGTGCGTGCGTGCGTGCGTGCGTGCGTACTTGCGTGCGTACGTGCATGTGTATATATGTGTGTGTATGCCTTTTGCTCAATTTCGTTTGATTTGGTTGATATTTTGTCATAGGGAAATCTTGCAAGAAGGGATGGGTGGGCGGGGTAAGGCAGAGATTCGGTGAGGGAAAGTGGGGAACATAGAAGAGTTTGAGTGTGTTTGGATTTTTCTTATCTTCAATAGCTCTTGTTATACATGTA
>JASPKP010008610.1:5000-7500 GCA_030674155.1 Stramonita haemastoma | reverse complement strand
GCTATGTTGAATTAAAATTGAATTACTGTTTGATATAGTGATGTGATTTTATTTAGTGTTTTGTGCTTAAGGGTTTTTTATTTTTTATTATTATTATATATATATATTTTTTTTCTATCATGTGTGTGGGTTTTTTTATGCTGTCTTTGCTTCCCCTCCCTCACACACACACACACACACACACACACACACACACACACACACACACACACACACACACACACACACACACACACACACACACACACACACACACACACATACATACAACACAGACACAGACACAGACACAGAAACACACACACACACACACACACACACACACACACACACACACACACACACACACACACACACACACACACACACACACACACACATGGAATGTATTATTTTTCATATGAATGTTTTGGCTTATTGATTTGTAATGCCTTATGTACCATTGTCCTGAATAATTGCATTTTCTCTTTCATCTTCATTAGTAAATTTTGTATCTCTTAATGTATCGGGTTTGATTTTAAACTGTTTGTGTAACCTTAAATGTTGTTTCGCCCCTATTTGTTACTTCTTTTATACAATTTTGCTCTTTGTTTTGCCTTCCGGATTTTTATTTTCATTGTTAGGCCTGGCCACATTGTGAGCCTGGGCCTATAGGTTTCATTGATGATTTGTTTACAGAAGTGTTTTGTGGGTGTTTTGAAATACTTTGTTGACTGATTTGTTTTGATCATGATGTAATTTAAAGATACCTTTATTTTATTTTATTTTATTTTTTTATTATTTTATTTATTATTTTTTTTCTTTCCATCTTCCACTTCTACATATGCTATCCTAGTCTTATTATTGGATAGGATAGGAAAGTTTCGGTTCTTAAAAATTTGAATTGAAATTGTAGTTTTACTGTTCAAATATAGATATACGAATTTTAAATAGTTTTTTTTTTTTTCCCGTGTCTATTTCCTTCTATGCTTTCTTTACTTGTTTCCCCCCCCCCCCTCACACACACACACTTACACACACACACACACACACACACACACACACACACACACACACACACACACACACAAGCATGTATGCACGCACGCACGCACGCACACACTTACACACACACACACACACACACACACACACACACACACACACACACACACACACACACACACACACCACACACACACTTACACACACAGAATATATTAATTTTCATATGAATGTTTTGTGAGTTTATAGGTTTCATTGATGATAATTTGTTTACAGAAGTGTTTTGTGGGTGATTTGAAATATTTCGTTGATTGGTTTGTTTTTGATGACGATGCAATTTGATGACGCTCTCTCTCTCTCTTCTCTCTCTCTCTCTCTCTCTCTCTCTCTCTCTCTCTCTCTCTCTCTCTCTCTCTCTCTCTCTCTCTCTCTCTCTCTCTCTCTCTCTCTCTCTCTCTCTCTGTGGTCCTGATGATTTGCTATTTTTTCATCTTCATTAGTATACATATTATTTTTTAATGTTTAGAGTTTGATTTAAAACTGGTTTGTATTTATAACCTTAAATGTTGTTTCGCTCCTATTTGATTAAAAAAATTTTTTTTCTATACAATCTTGCTCTTTTGTTTGTTGTTTGCCTTTTGGGATTTTTTTCTTGTAAGAATTGGTTACATTATGAGCTTATAGATATTTGATGATTTTCTTTTTTTTTTTTTTTTTCAGAAGTGAGTGTTTTGAAATATTGACTAAATTGTTTTGATGTAATTTGAAGATACTCTCTCTCTCTCTCTCTCTCTCTCTCTCTCTCTCTCTCTCTCTCTCTCTCTCTCTCTCTCTCTCTCTCTCTCTCTCTCTCTCTCTCTGGGTTTTCTTTTCCTTGTTAGGTTTGGTCAAATTGGGAGTTTTTAGGTTTCATTGATGATAGTTATTTTTTATGGAAGTGTGAGTTTTTTGAAATATTTTTGCTGACTGGTTTGTTTTGATGACGATGTAATTTGGCGATGCTCTCTCTCTCTCTCTCTCTCTCTCTCTCTCTCTCTCTCTCTCTCTCTCTCTCTCTCTCTCTCTCCTCTCTCTCTCTCTCTCTCTCTCTCTCTCTCTCTCTCTCTCTCTCTCTCTTGCTTCCTTTCCCTTTCCTTTCCCCTCCAACTTCCACCTTCAGATATTCTATCCTAGACTTATTATGGAGAGGAGTATTTTGGTTGTTATGTTGGATTCAAACTGTATTCTTACCATTTGAATATTGAAATGTGTTTTCATATAGTTTTTTGTGTTTAAAGGATTTATTTGTTGTTGTTGTTGTTTTAATCTGTTTTTTTTCCCCCTTTTATGCCTACTTTGCTTGTTTTCCCGCTTACACACACACACACACACACACACACACACACACACACACGCACACACACACACACACACACACACACACACACACACACACACACACACACACACACACACACACACACACTCATGCATTATAGATTTGTAATGCCTTCTGTTTCATGGTCCTGAATATTTG
>JASPKP010008609.1:0-11355 GCA_030674155.1 Stramonita haemastoma | reverse complement strand
TGTGTGTGGGTGTGCTGCATATTTGTGTGGTGTGTGTGTGTTGCCGTGTGCTGTAGGATGTTTTGTGTGTGTTTTCGATACAAACTAAAAAAGCCCTGGGAAATAAAGGGAAATGAAACCATTGTTTTCTTTCCCTAGGGGAAGGGGAAAAATTTTGATTTTCCTCTGGGTGCTCGACCAAAAACTTGGAGCACTGTAGCGTAGGTACCTGGGGGATGGGCAGACAAAAAAATGCTTTTTGGGGGACGGGGTCAACAGTACCACCTCAAGGGCCTACTGCCACATTTCACAGTCACCCACACACTTGGGGTTTTGGGCAAGACCCCTGAAATAATTTTAGAAGGGTCCAAAAAAAAATTAGTTGATATTGAAACTCAGTTTCATGTCAACTAAAAGTTTGTTGCGGGTTTAGAAATGTTTTTATACAATACTTTCAAAATGTCAAGACTTCATCATTTACGGGAATGAATGTTAAACAAAAGAAAGGAAAAAAGTATGACGCACCAAAAAAAAAATCAAAAATCAACAACAAATAAAACAGCCCCCCTCCCCCCCCAAACAGCAACAAATAAATTGAGAGTAATTTTTGTGTTGATTGAGAATGATCTGAACTAGTCCTTTGCGACTTACATTAGATGGGAAAAGACTGTTTGATAAAAAAAAAAATTTAAATGAAAAATCCCCCGTGAAAACATTAAAGGGATTACCAAAACATTCTTTAAACATGTAAACAACAGTTCGTCAGTCATTTACTTTGTTGATTTTTAAATGCACTTAAAAAATGAATGGCTGGTCTTTTCTGGCTAACCTGGTTAACAACAGTGACTAATAAAAACATAGATCCCGGGGTTAACCAGACACCCCCTGTCTTCCTGCCATACAAAAAAGAAATCTCCTCCCATTCATCAGGCTCCCCCTGACAGCAAACTACCCAGGGGAACACAGAGGTCTACACAGTGCAACTCCTACTCATTTTTTTCTTTTTTCCTCTCTGCAACTGTATTTTTTTTCCCTATCACGTGTTTTTTTCACGGGAAATTTGGCCAAAGAAAACGCTGTTGCTCCCGGGGGTTGTTTTACGTGCGCAAAAAAGTTTTAACACACGGGACCTCGGTTTCTCCTCATCCAAGAGACTACACCCAGCCCCCCACCGGGGCTAAGGGGATGGGGGGGGGGGGGGAGTTTGGGCCCAAACGGGTTTCAAAAACCCTGCACCTCCGTCGGACTTTCGCTTTTAGACAGCCCTTCCCTTTCTTGACAGGGATCCACTTTGGGTGGTCCATATCTGCTGCCATATTCGACATTACAAACCCCTGCTTTCTTATCTTTAGTGATGCTCCACCACGGAAATATCGCTTTGCTCTGATACACTTTTCGTAGGAATATTTTAGGAGTGAGGATCAGGTTGTTGTTTTGAGATTTTAATTGATTATAAAACTGCACCCATTCTTCACCTTTAAATGAAGTACAAGGGGTAATTTTTTTTTCTTTTGCTTTAAAGCAGTTTAAAAAATACCCAAGTTTTTGTTTTACCACCTTTTACGATCAAAACTTGTCGTTTCTCTTTTGATACATCCGCATATTCATTTTCAATTTGCAATAATTTTTTCATGGAACTGTCCAATTTTTTATCTGTTTCTGAATGGAATAGCCTTTTTTGGGAGAAATTACAGCAGTAAACAACAAAAAGGACCCCTGGGCAATGCAAATAATTTTTTGGTGGGGAAAAATTAAAAAACATAATAAAAAAAAAAATGAATAAACAAATGTTTACAGAATGACCGTGGCTGGGGGTTGTGATAGTCATACTGACAACATACATTAATTTCTTGTTTATAAATGGGCTTTACTGGTTCAATGGTGTTTTTATACTTAAGACCATCTTCTTCTTAACGTACGCACTTTTTGTTTTTTTTACACACTTTCTCTATTTTTTTGTCACAAAGCTACTGTATCCAAAGAAACATTATTATAGTTTTTCCTTCCTCTCCTCCCTCTCTCCCCCCCCCCCCCTTTTTCCCCTCTCTTTCTCTCTCTTCTCTCTCTCTCCCCTCTCTCTCTCCCCCTCATATATATATAATAAATATATATTGAAGGTAAAAGGTGTTCCATAACCTAGGTGGTTTAGGGGAGCGAGGATCAACCCTCCTTCTTGGGCCAGTTGCTGAGGGGGGTGCCAATCCCTCCCTCGTACTTTATTTTCCCTGACCCCAAAGAGGGCAGGTACCCATTTACGCTGTGTTTAATGGGGAATGTACTGAAGCCAAGGGGCGCAAACGTCACCCACCCAAACCGGGAAACCATGCTCGATATGCTTAATTTGACGGGGGGAAAGCAAGTCTTTTGTTTAAAACCCCACTAACTACCCGCCCCTGTTATAAAAATATATATTATATATATATGGTGTGTGTGTGTGTGGTGTGTGTGGTGTGTGTGTGTGTGTGTGTGTGGGTGTGTGTGTGTGTTGGGGTTTTTCCCCTTTGGTGCATTATGCAGGCTGGATCTCATACGATGCTCCATCATTTTGTGACCCTGTAAAAAGGGGAAACCTCGAGTCAGAGAAAACCCCACAGTTAGCCTGCATTGAAAGATATATGAACTAAGGGTAAATGGTTTTCTCTTTTAATTTATATAAAAAATTTGTTGTAACACATGTGCTGACACGCACATGCATGCACACATGTACACAAATATATTAATATATATATATATATATATATATTATATATATATAATAAATATATATATATATATAAATATATATATATAATATGCAATGAAAAATGCTTCTCTTTTTTAATTTTCCCGGTGACTTTTTTCGCTTCTGCAACAACGGTTTGGGAAAGGGGCCCTTTTGTCATTATGTATTCTTGTCAGATTTTTTGTAAAATTAAAATTTCACAAGAATTTCGAAAAATTTTTAAAAATAACCTTTTTTTTGAAAAATTTTTATTTCGTTATGCTTGTCGTCAATAACAAATCAAAAGAAGGGAAAATCAGTACTGATGTAGCTTTGACGCTAAACACACTACCTCAAGAATCTACTCCATAAAAAAATAGAGTATTTGATTATTTGTGTCGATTCAAAAAAAAGAAAGAAAAAGAAATCGGAAACAAATCACCGAATCTCACTATTTCATCTGAGTTTTAATCTCACGAACATCATTTTTAAGGGGACTTATAGACTTTCAAAGTATTGGTAGGTAAGGTCCCAATGACCCCTTTTTGGGTATAATTCTGGTGTTTGTTTTAGACATGACGGATCATACAAGAGGACACGAAAAGAGACAAGACAGGGAAGAAGAAATGCCTTGTTCTTTTTTGGGACATTAGTATTACTCCCGTGGGGATCCGGGGGGGGGGGGGGTCGTCAGTCTGAATGCATCCCACCTTCTGAAAATTTTAATGATGTCTGGGAATTGTTATAAAAAATTTTCCTCCGGGGGAGGAACTTGGCCCCCTTTGAACATCGGCACACGGGCCGACCTGTGTGATACCCTTGTCCCCACAAAACCCCCCCCCGGAGGGGTTATAACCCCAAGTAACATTCCAGGGGGCGGAACAGGTAGGGGAAAAGAGGAGAAGAACCTGTCTCCCAACGGTGGAAGGAAGGAGGATGTCTCCGGGGCAGAGGGACTCTGCAGTCAGTGAAAGCCCCATTATAGGGAAACGACCACCCTGACTAAACAAAGTCGCTAAGTTGATGTGCTGGGCCTGGCATGTCAGGCGTTTAACGGAAGCACAAATATTATTTTTAAATCGTTTTGAAGACAACAATGAGGGGCTTTTGAGATGTGAAAAAGAAAAGTCGCAGAAGAAGAAGAAGAAAAGAAAAAGAAGAAAAAGAAAAAGAAAAGAAGAAGAAGAAGAAGAAGAAGAAGAAAAAAAAGAAGAAGAAGAAAAGGAAAGAAGAAAAGAAGAAGAAGAAGGACATGCGGGAAATTGTCATGTATAAATATCCCCTGTTTTCTTCTGTTTCCACGGGTTTTTCCCATGCCACGTTCCCCAGCTTTTGTTCCACAGGAAAATTTTATTGTTTCCCGGTTTTACACGCCGTATGGGGAAAGAGAGAGAGAGAAAAGGGAGAGAATAGAGAGAGAGAGAGGAGAGAGAGAGAGAGAGAGAGAGGAAGAGAGAGAGAGAGAGAGAGAGAGAGAGAGTTTAATCTCCTGTGTCAAAATAAATGTACCTGCGTTATTGATTAGTGCTTACTTTGTTTTTTGTTATCTAAAACCAACGACTTTCTGACCATACATTCATCCACCATTCTCTGTCCTTCTGCTTTGTCTAGGTAAAAAAAGGTTGGTTCCTCCCCCCCAGTCACCACCACCCCTCACCACCTTCCCAGTCACCCAAAGTCCCCTTTCCAGTACCCTCCAGTCACCCCCCTCCAGTCACCACCTTCCAGTCACCCCCTCCAGTCACCCAAAGTCCCCCCCACATCACCCAAATCACCCCCAGCCCCCACCCCCCAGTCATATCCCCCAAAAAGCACCCTCCATCCCAAAACCCTGTATATCCCCCCAAACCCCACCACCGACTGCAGTGTGGCAATGGGGAAAAGCCGTTTCATGGTCTGTCACAGGTTCAGTCAGTAATGATGTATTGACGAATGGCATGTTCTATCAGACAGAAAGCTTATAAAAGGGGGGCAACCCTTTGAAGTGTCCTTCAGTGGATCGTTGTCTGCTTTTGGCATCCAGATCGTTGAAAAGGTTCAAAAGGGGGATGAAAAATTCTGTACTAAAGTTTCAGTCAGTCTGTTTTTTGAGAGAGAGAGGAGAGAGAAGAGAGAGAGGAGAGGGGGAGAGAGAGAAGAGAGAGAGAGAGAGAGAGACAGAGAGAGACAGAGAAGACAGAGGAGAAAGAAGAAGAGAGAACAGAGAGAGACAGGAGAGAGACAGACACACGACACACGACAACAAACATAGAAGAGACGAGAGGGGCAGACGACAGAAGACAAAAAAACAGACAGAGAGAGAAAGAGAGAGAAAGGGAAAAAAAAACTAAGGACAAGGTTAAAAATCGTGACTTAATGGCTATTTTTTTCCCAAAAGATTTATTCGCTTTTTGTATCATAATAATGTTGTTTTGGGTGAAAAAAGAGTTTAGCAACTAAATAATTTATATTTTTATCAGAGCCGACTATATCAAATCATGAAGCTGATGCCTTCTTCTCCCCCCTTCCTTTTATTTCTTCTCCTGCATCCCCTGACCCCCCCCCCCCCAAACACACATACACCACACACATACACAATACACAACAACATCCACCACTTTTTTTTTCCCCCATCCTGTTTCGACAGGGACCATCTGTGTTAACCCATGCACTGTGTTTTGCCTTCAAAAGCAATTTTGTTTAAATGGGGATTTTGGGATTGGTGGGTGCTTGATAGTTTGTTGGCCATACACATTGACTTCCCTTGGAGCTTTTGTAGAAAGACTGTTGTTTTTTTTTTTGTCAGTATGCATGAGGATTGTTTGGGGGGGAATTAGATTGTGTGTATGTTGTGGGGCTTTCGCACGCGGAACCTTTTTATATCTTTTGTGGGGAAGGTTTGGGGAAAGGGGGGAAAAGATAGATTCCCACATATTCCCCCTCCCCCCCTCTCCTTCTGGTGTGTGTGTGTGCGTCCCGTGCGTGCGTTCGTGGGTGTGGGGCACGCGTGTGCATGCTGTGTGTACATGCGTTTGCGTATGTAGGGTTCTGTATTATTGTTTCATCGGGGGTGGGGAACCTGTGCACACGTGTGTGTGTGCGGCGTGTGTTTCTGTTTGTGCCCCGTCTGTCCCCCCTCGTATCTACTTTTAACATGTGTGAGCATGCATGCAATGTTTTGTGCATGACGCACGCATTAAAAGGGAACGAAAACACTAACACCATTCTTTACAGGATGGTCCACCACCTGTCTTAAAGAAAAACACGGGAGAAAAAAAAGAAAAAAAAGCAATAGAACATTGGCAAAAACAAAGGGGAAGGGGATGAGGGTACAGAGGAAGAAAAGGCCTAAAACGGGGCCACAAGCTAACAGAAGAAAGGGTTGGCAGTAAAGAAAGGGGACTTTTTGTGGCGCTGCTCTGATTTTCAAAAAATTGGCTTGCGGTTTGGTCAGGGACCACTCTCTCGCAGAACATGGAAACGATTTTAAAGGAATCAAGAAGCAATTTTAAAAGCGAAACAAGCCATTTTCCTCAGACAATTCGTTTGTTTTTTTTTCCTCACTGTCGGCGACATTCGCGACAATACTATTAGCACCCGACACCCCCCCCCATCTCTCTCCCTCCCCCAAGATTTTTTCAAAGCTCCTTTCCCTCCCCCCCTTTCACTTTTTTTTTTTCCTTTTTTTGTTTATTGGGGGGGGGTTGGTAAATTTAATGAAAGTGATGGTGGTTATGGTGGTTGTATTTTCTTTTAGTTTTGTAGTTTTTTTTCAAGAATTTCAGTGTAAACTGCCTACAGCCTCCCACCCCCAGGACTGACTAATCAGACAGCACATAAATGAAATTAAGTGTGACGTGATGAACAAACACATGCCGCACATGTTTATAACAAAAAAATATTTGGAAGATTGACGTAGCACGGGCGTGCGCATTGGAAAAAAATGCGCAGCTGTTTTTCTACATGTTAATTTAAGAGTGCTGGCGTTCTCATTAGAACCAAACATGGGGCCCTAAGGAACAAAAACATAGGAACATAGAATGGGAAATAGACAAGGGAACGTAGAGATGGGGAACATAGCATGGGGAACACATGGGGAACATGACATAGGGAACATATAGGGAAATAGACATAGGAAATTGGGAACATAGACTGGGAACTGTGGGGAAACATTGACATAGGGAACATAGCATGGGGAACATAGACATAGGGAACATAGACATAGGGAACACAGACTAGGGAACAAAACCCCCCATAGGGAAAATAGACGTGGAGGTATGCAACTTCGGAAAACGGACTTGGAGGAAATGTTGGGGAACTGAACTTTGAGGAGCAGGGGCCTGGGGGAAGGGTAAACAGGATAACAACCCCGACATGAGAAAAGAAAACAATACAAAGGGCAAGACCAAAGGGACCTTAGCCCAGATCACAAAGACCACGACGATAACCAGTATTACATAGACCGGATTACATGACCCCACGTTACATGACACCAGGGCAGCTTAAACCCCAGATAAGAAACCCGACAATTACAAATTTAGGAGGAAACGGATTCCTAAACAAAATGATCAGGCGCGGGTTTTTACAGGTTCCAAAAAGTTGAACAACCAAACCCTATGGAAAAAGGGAGGGGGGGGAGAGGGGAGACATAGTTTAGGGAACAAAAGCCGCTCCCACCCCGTTTCCCCCCCCTCCTTGTTATAGATACCTGGATTCAGCTTTCCCGGGATGGTTTACCCTTTTTGTTTTATGTCACCCCTGCACCTGTTTACCTCCCAAAAAAGCCTGATGAATGGGTGGGGGCGGCTGATCACTAAGCACTCGGTTGTGTGCTGTCTCCCTTTCCCGATAGGTCTGGCCTGATGGGGAGACATGTAATGGGGGTGCGGGGGAAGCGAAAGTAATAGGGTCGGATTACAACGAATGTATCCAAGAGACTGTCTGAAAAAAGACCACCCCCATGCTCGATTAAGATCAAAAAATTTAGTGCCATTCGGTGCCCTTCAGAACACCCTTTCTGCTTGCATCAAAATGTCAAAAGTGGAAAAAGCTCTGTTTAATTTTAGATCTCGGGAAGTTTTAAAAAATATCTGTGTTTTTAAAGTTTAGTAGTGCTGACAAATAAAAAAAAAATTTCCGAGGCTTTCCCTCAAAATGTCAAAAATCTTGTATCACAGGAAAGTCTTGAACAGAAATGCAAAAAAAAAATACATTTATCTTTTTAAGTCATATTTCTGTCCCTATATTTTTTCTAAAAATTTTCTTTCAGCAGTTGGGAGCTATTAGGGTTAGTAGGTCATTTCCCAACAAAAAAAAAACCCCAATTCGTGGATATTTAGGATAATGAATAAGCAAACTTATTATGGTTTTATTTTTAAAACCCAGTCGTCCCCCTGGCATGCAATTTTGCAAATGTGATGCATTTCAATCACAACAATGGACTTTTCACCGAAAGGCAAACAGGTTTTTACCCTTTTGCAAGATACTTTGCAGGGTTCGCCCAGACTCGGTTTTTAAAATTTATCCGAACCTTGTGCGATAACCCAGGCTAAACATTTCCCTAATCAGGGGGGTGCTATAGCCAGTGGTTAAAACTTCAACCCCTAGGTCCCTGTAGTTTTGGGCCGAAAACTCAGCGCGTCACGTGAATTAAGGGGGGGGGTTTTTTACGACCTCCCGGTTCAAATTCAAGTGCAACTTCCGTGCCTTTATTTCTTTGGTAGGTTATACCATGCAAAAGCCAAGTATGCACTTAAAGATCCCGGATTCGGTCACGATCGAAGGGTTTACGGGAAAAACGAAAATACCCCCATACACCCCAAATCGGGGAAAGCAGCTATTTCGGCAAACTCGGTGGGATACGCAAAAAACCAAAAACATCTCACCATCGGTGGCCTCGGGCGTAGCCCAAAAACAAACCCCAAAAAAAAACCCAAAAAAAGAAAAACCTCATTTTTTAATCATGAGGGGAAAAGTTTTGTCTTTAAGGTAAGGAAGAACACACGGAGGGGAAATTAGAATGCAGGGAAAGAGATAAACGGGACGGGAGGGGTGGGGTAGCCTAGTGGGCAGAACACTGCGCTCGCAATTTGACGACCTGAGTTCGATTCCCTTTCGAGGGGTTTTTCCCCCGAATTAACTCAGTGCTGATCCACCTCCCCAAAAGTCCCCCATTGAGACTATAAACCGAGCCCGTTTCGAACGCACGCAGAAAATCTTTTGGGAACTTAAAAACCTGTTCCGCTTTTCGTAAAAGTAGGCCCCTTGGTACGGGTGGGAAAAAATGACAAGATTCCAAAAAAGATAGACCGGAGACTGGTTAAAAAAGCACACGATTTCAAACCTTATCCTCGAAATGAAAGAATTTTTTTTTTAATAATAAAAAAAAATAAAACTTAACAGGGGTTTGGCGTTCAAAAAAAGCTTTCAAAACAACAGCAACAGCAAAAACAATAACAACAAGCGACAGCAACAAAAAATTTTCCCCTTTTTCAGTTTCGTACCCCCCCCTCCCCACCCCATCCCCCATCAAAAAATTGTTAGAGATCAAGTTTTTTCTTCTTCGTGACAAATCCCCAACCAAAACTTAAAACAAAACCCGGCCATTTTTTTTTTTTTTTTGCCGTGACGATAATCAAACCAATGCAAATTTACACGAGTGCCTGATGTTAGCTTGCCTTCCTCGATCCTTCGCTTTTTTTTGGCTTTGTTTTTAATGTGTGTGTGGTTGTGGTTGTGTGGTGTGGGGGGGGGGGGGTGTGTGTGGTGTTTGTGTGGTGGGGGTGGGGTGGAAAGAAGAGAGAGAGAGAGAGAGAGAGAGAGGAGAGAGAGAGGAGAGAGAAGAGAGAGAGAGAGAGAGAAGAGAGAGAGAGAGAGAGATCCAACTGGACTCAAACTAAATTTTATTGAGGTAATTGAATAACCAAAGGGGGTTTTTTACAACAGGGCCTTTATAAATAAACCCCAAAAAACCCAAAAAAAACAAAAAACAAAAAGCCCAAAAAACATTTTTGAGTCATATGTTTTATAGAAACAAAAAAACAACACCAGAAAAATCAATGCCGTGGGAGAGAGAGAGAGAGAGGGGAGAGAAGAAGAGAGAGGAAGGGGAGAGAAGGAAGAGAGAGGGGAAAAGAGGGAGAGAGAGGAGAGAGAGAACACGAACACTGAACTGATTTAATGTTTCTTGGCCCTGGCCACAATAATTTTTTTGGCTTGGAGGAACAAAGGGTTCATTTGTATCTAGGCAAGGCAAAACACAAAAGGTATAGATTATGCTGACAAAAGAAAAAAAACAACATTATTCAAAATCTGATTTGAAACTAACATGAAACAAAACCAAAAACACAGAAAAAATAAAGAAGAGAGAGAGAGAGGAGAGAGAGAGGAGGAGAGAGAGAGACAGACAGACGACAGGGACAGACAGACAGACAGACAGACAAAAGAGGACAGAGAGAGAGAGAGAGAGAGAGAGGAAGAGAGAGAGAGAGAGGAACAGACAGACAGACAACGGACAGACCATAGAGAAGACAAACAAAGACAAAACAGACAAGACATGTGTATGTTTCTCGGTGTGTTTTATTGTGTCACCACTATTCAAGCCCACGCTTATTTTCCTCGCGCTGTTTACGTTGTCTTTAATTTCAGCGCTGACGTAAAACATCACATACTTACCTTTCCTTACACCTGTTTACCACGCTGAGTGCATTGAAGGCATGTGGCTGCCCTAAACACTAATTTAAGGGGTTTTTTTTCCCCCCACACACACCCCCATCATTGCAAAAAAACACATCTTCGAGTAAGCATGCAAGCTTTAAAAAGAGTCTCTTCTGCTGTCTGTCTGTTGTCTGTCTGTCTGTCTGTCTGTCTGTCTGTCTGTCTGTTCCTCTTCCCCTCCCTTTTTGTTTTTTTTCTCTCTCTCTCTTCCTTTTTCTTTCTCTCGTTTTTTCGATTCGTTTTCTTCCTCCTCCTCTCTCCTCTCTCCTCTTCCCTCTTCTCTCTTCTCTCTCTTCCTCTTTCTCTCTCCCCCTCTTTCCCCCCTTCTCTCCGTTTTTCCATCTCTTCCCCCTCTCTTCTCTTCTACCCCTCCTCCCCCCCCCCCCCCTCCTTTTCCCCCCTTCTCCCCCCTCCCCCCACGTTTTTTCCCTTTATTCGTTTTGTTTTTCCCCTCCTCCTTCCCTCCTTCTCTCCTCTCCTCTCTCTCCCCTCCTCCCCTTTTCCCCAATGGGGTTTTCTTTCTAGGGTTTTCAAAAAATTTTTCCCCCCTTTTCCCCCTCTCTTCTCTCTCCCTTCCTCTCTCTCTTCTCCTTCTCTCTCCTCTCTTCTCCCTCTCTCCCCCCCTCCCCCTCTCTCTCTTCCCCCCTCCCCTTCCCCCCCCCCTCACCGATTTTTAAACCCCCCCAAACCCCCCCACCCCCCCCCAACAACAACCCCTTATTTTCCTGAAAAAAGTTAAAACGCCCATAACTCATCCCGGGGTTACCTTTTCGCAACCCTAGGTCTCTCCCCCCTTCCCCACCGGGGAACCCCCCCGGTTTTCCCCTTTTTCCAAAAAACCTAAAAGGGCCTTTTTTCCGGGCCCCCTCCACCCCTTAAAACCCACCTTTTTCGGCCCCCCTCCCTCGCTACCCCCCCCCTCCCACCCCTCAAAAACAATCGTTATTTTTTTTCCTTCACCCCCCTTTTGCCTTTTCCCC
>JASPKP010008608.1:0-11356 GCA_030674155.1 Stramonita haemastoma | reverse complement strand
CCCTCATTTCAGTCAAAGCACAGGTAAGGGGAGCAGCAAGGAAAAAAATCAGGACATCATATAGATTCGAACCCTTGACCTCTCACTCCTTGTGATGGGTTGTTAACGCCTATGCGGCCATTGGGGAGCGAGGGAATCAAAGACCCTAGCTTCTCTAGACGCCAGCATATTGAGGGTGGTGCCCATCTCCTCTCCCTCGCTGCTTTACCTTCCCTGACCCTAAAGAGGGCAGGTACCGATTTACAGCTGGGTGAACTGGCGGGACTGTACTGAAGCCAGGGCGCGTAAACGGTCACCCATCCACTTGATAACCACACTCCAATATTGCTGAACCTTAGCTTGGGGAAAGCGAGTACTCTGACCACTGAGCTATTCCGTTTCCCTGCCTACCTTTTAACCCCTTGTCCACCATAAAGAGAGAGAGAGAGAGAGAGAGAGAGAGAGAGAGAGAGAGAGAGAGAGAGAGAGAGAGAGAGAGAGAGAGAGAGAGAGAGAGAGAGAGAGAGAGAGAGAGAGAGAGAGAGAGAATGGGGTATAAAAAAGACAGTATGAATATTCATGAGGGACAAACTGAAGACAACACTTCCATTTGAAGTGATGTCCTCAGTGCTTAAGATGGGTATTAACAGCCATCACTGGACGACAGGTAGGTCTCGGTTCAGTACATCTTTTGTGTGTACACCCTGACACAGGTATATATAGACACTTTTGTGTTTATTGATTTATTTATTTATTCTTTTATATCGAGGATAATGGAATAAGCACTCCTGTGCTTTTTTTATCCAGTCCTCGTGTGTATCTTCTTCTCATTGGTTTAATGTCCGTTCACTAACAAGGTGATTTAGACAATGGTACATTCACGTTAGCCTAAGGATGCACTGAAAAGGGGATGTGGGGAAAAAATCGTGTATATGCAGTTACATACCTCGTGTGTATGCAGTTTTTGAAATGTCATCTGTTCCCACCGGCACACAATGGCCTACACTTACGAAAAGCGGAACAGGATTTAACGTGTGCGCAAGGTGTTCTGCGTGCGTTCGCACACGGGGCCTCGGTTTAAAGTCTCATCCGAAGGATGTTCATTTATCTAGCTACTTGTTGCCTGCCAACAAGTAAACCGTGAGCCACGGTAGCTAGATCCCGAACCTTCAGATCCCGCTCTAACCACTAGGCTACCCCCCCTCTCTTACTCCCCCCCCCCCCCCCCCCCCCCCCACCAACACCCCTACCAGTCCAGTTATCAACAAACGAAGAATCCATCTAGCGACACCAGTCACACTCGACAATAGTCTGTCTCCAAGGACTATACAGCTATGTCATAGTACCCGCTTTCAGCCGGGTAGAGAGTTCCAGACCATTGAATCTTTTGTGGTTTTGACGTTCGCCTTTTTTCCTCCTCTAGGGGGGCGTGAAGACAGACATGAAGCTTTGTGGACAGGGTATTTTGCTGAAGAATATAGAAGGATAAGGGAAGGAGGAGGAGGAGGAGGGGGGAGGAGGAGGAGGAAGAGGACGGGAGAGAGACAGAGAGAGAGACAGAGAGAGAGGGAGAGAGAGAGGAGAGAGAGAGAGAGAGAGAGAGAGAGAGAGAGAGAGAGAGAGAGACAGAGACAGAGAGAGAGAGAGAGAGAGAGAGAAGACAGACAGACAGACAGACAGACAGACAGACAGACAGATAGACAGAGACAAAGACAGACAGATAGAGATACAGACAGAGAGAGACAGAGACAGAGAGGGTGGAGGAGGAGGAGTGAGAGAGAGATAGAGACAGAGGGTAGAGACAGAAATACAGAGACAGACAGATAGAAACACAGAGAGGGAGACACAGAGAGAGAGGGGAGGGAGGGAGGGAGAGAGGGAGAGAGAGAGACAGAAAGACAGAGAGACAGAGAGAGACAGACAGAGACAGACAGAGAGAGAGACAGAGACAGACAGACAGACAGAAACACAGAGAGAAAAAGACAGAGAGACACAGAGAGAGAGAGAGAGAGAGAGAGAGAGAGAGAGAGAGAGAGAGAGAGAGAAGAGAGAGAGAGAGAGAGAGAGAGAGAGGAGACAAAGAGAGAGAGAGACAGACATAAAACAGAGAGACAGAGACAGACAGACAGAGAAGAGAGAGAGACAGAAAGACAGACAGAGATAGACAGACAGACAGACAGAAACAGAGAGAGACACACAGAGAGAGAGACAGAGACAGAGACAGAGAGAGGCTAGGAGTGGGTAGAGGAAGGTGTGGAGGGACTAGACTACCTGGTGGGTAGAAGTCGGGGACGGGTGGGGGGTGGGGGGCGGGGGGCGATGGGGGACAGGGGGGGAGGGGGAAGGGAATGTGACACCACAGGCACCATTGTTATGGTGTCATGTTTCAAAAATGCAAGGGGGAAACTAAGATATAACTAACGCAAGTCACTGGATGGCAGGTAAACAACAATATTGGTGTTCTGTTTCGAAAATGGAAAGACAAGGGTTTTTTTTTTAGGTGTGTGTGTGTGTGTGTGTGTGTGTTGTGTGTGTGTGTGTGTGTGTGTGTGTGTGTGTGTGTGTGTGTGTGTGTGTGTGTGTGTATGTGTGTGTGTGTTGTGTGTGTGTTATTGTTGTTGTTGTTGTTGCTGTTGTTGTCTTCAACTTAACGTCTGTTCACACTCAGTGATATTATACAGTGTGTGTGTGTGTGCGTGCATGCGTGCGTGCGTGTGTGTGTGCGTGCGTGCGTGCGTGTGTACATGCGTGCGTGCATGTGTGTGTGTGTGTGTGTTTACAAAATGTTATTATTCGTCACTGGTTTGTTGTTTGTTTGCTTGTTGCTTTACATAAGAGTGATGTCATCAGGCAATATGTATGAATAGAAACGCCATAGAAGGTCAAGAAATAAGAGATGGTGGAAAACATGATACTACACATCATAATACATACGTATAAAAGTACGTAGAGGTATGTACAAGGGCATTTTTTTGTATGTGCTCGCTCCACAACACACACACACACACACACACACACACACACACCACACACACACACACACACACACACACACACACACACACACACAGCACAAACACACATACCACACACACACTCACTCACTCACTCCCACACACACCACATACACACACACTCACATACACATAGAATTTATCCTCTCAGCTAAACGACTAGCACCCAGACCACCACTCTAGGTCCAGTGGATTGAGGGAAAAGTTAAGTTTCAGATGAAAGTGGAATAAAACCCGTGACCTTCCATTTGTGTTGTAGACAAGTTAAGTGTGGTACCTCCAGACCACCGATCCACTGCAGGAGTCATTGATTCCCGAGAACACTTGCCAACAGCTGACTGTGTATACATGCAATATTCAACAGACCCCTACAAGATCAGTGGTCTAGAGGCAACACACCTCTCTCCAAAGGGGAAAGTCCGTGTTGGAAAAGTGCGGCGGTTCCATCCCCATTAATTTGTGCCCGAAACTTTCCCCTCATCATCCGCTTGACTGTGAGTGGATGGAGGTCTGGGTGTTAGTCTTTCAGATGAGTCGATAAACTGAGGACCGGTGTGTAACACGCAGTTAGCGTAGGTAAAAAAAAAAAAGCACACGGTAACAAGAGAGTTGTCCCTGGCAAAATTCTCTAGAAGAAAAGTCACTCTGATAGGGTAACGGAAACACATGCAGACAGTAAAAAACAACAACAAAAAATGAATGGCGCTGCTCTTGTGGCGACGCGCTCTACCCGGAGAGAGCAGCCCAAAGTTCACTCTCACGCACGCTCATACACACAGGTACAGACACATTGACACACACAGTCACACAGACACACACGCGCCCGCGCGCGTGCGCGCGCGCGCGCACACACCACACACACACACACACACACACACAATATATATATATATATATATATATATACCAGTCATTTGCTTATTTTCCCATCCCATGGAAAATAACACAGCAACGAAAGGAAAGAGCCTCACCATAACTTTCAATGGACTTATATATAATTATATAGATATATTATGTGATATCAGTTGCTTTGTTTTCATCACCAGCAGTTGAATAAACAATCGACAGACACTATAGCTGAGTGGTTAAAACTGTTCGACTTCAATCCTATATATAGCCCATGAAGTTATGAGTTCGAATCTCGGTGGCGTCTAATGAATAAAGTGTACGGGAGCACCTTTAAGATCTCCCAGGACAACTTCTAATGCAGATCTGCCCGTGCCTTCATTCCCTTCGTGTGTACAATTATACACAAGCAGATCAAACATGCATGTTAAAGATCCCCTTAATTCATATCAGCGTTCGATAGGTTAGGAAACACAAACATACCCAACATACATCCCCGAAGTCGGAATGCAGCTACCTTCATAGTGCCCCCCCCAAAAAAAAAAAAAAAAAAAAAAACCCGGGTCGCATACACAAATTCGGACCACTGGTGAACCTGGAAGCTCTAGTGGAGAAACAAAGAACAAAAGGAAACAAAACATCTCAGCTGACTCACTAGAAACCTTTCGATCTTTGGAAGCAGGCAGGGGATCGGGACTGTCTATACACAATTCAACAGACACCTCCCTGCATAAAAGATGAGCCGTGGACAATTTCACAGCAGCAAAGAAGAAAGGGTGGTTGCTTTTAGCTGACTTTTTTCGCCACAGGAATAATTATGTCTGTGTCTTTTTCCATTGCAGGGCTGTTTATGTCAGTGTCTTTTTCCATTGCAGGGCTGTTTATGTCAGTGTCTTTTTCCATTGCAGGGCTGTTTATGTCAGTGTCTTTTTCCATTGCAGGGCTGTTTATGTCAGTGTCTTTTTCCATTGCAGGGCTGTTTATGTCTGTGTCTTTTTCCGTTGCAGGGCTGTTTATGTCAGTGTCTTTTTCCATCGCAGGGCTGTTTATGTCTGTGTCTTTTTCCATCGCAGGGCTGTTTATGTCTGTGTCTCTCTCTATTGCAAGACTGTTTATGTCTGCGTCTGTCTCTATTGCAAGACTGTTTATGTCTGTGTCTGTCTTCATTGCACGGTTGTTTATGTCTGTGTCTGTCTTCATTGCACGGTTGTTTATGTCCTTGTCTTTTTCTATTACGAGGCTGTTTATGTCTCTGTCTGTCTCCGCTATATTGTTTGTCTGTCGTTGTTGTTGCTGTTGTTGTTGATAAGCTTGTATTTTTGTTTGTTTGTTTCTAGTTTTTATCAGTTGATGTCAGACCGAAGAGACGAGTATGTTTATACACAGACAGTCAGACAGACAGACAAACAAACACACTTACGCACATACATACACAGGCAAGCACGGGTGCGTGCGCACATGTATGGGCACACACATACATACACACTTACATGCACAAAAACACACAAATACACGCACAAATACACACACAAACACAAACAAATATGCACAAATATACACACATAAACACACACACACACAAATACATACAAATACACATACACACACAAACACACATACCCACGCAAATTACATACACACTCAAATTCACATGCTATCACACACACACACACATACACACACACACACACACACACACACACACACACACACACACACACACACACACACACACACACACACACACACACACAGTGGATCGTTGTCTAGTGGTAACGCGCCTGCCTAGAAAGCAAAAAGTCTGGGTCGGAGTGTGCGGTGGTTCAAATCCCGTTTGGGCCCAAAACTTTCTCCCATCAATTGGACCATAGGTGGTGGTCTGAATGCTAGTCTTTCGGGTGAGACGATAAACAGAAGTCCCAAGTGTTACACATAATTATTTAGTGCACTTAAAAGAATCCGCGGCAACAAGTCAATTGTCCCTGACAAAATTCTGTAGAAAAAAGCCACTCTGATAGGGAAACAAATACAGTTGCAGACAGGAAAAAGAAAAAAATAATGGTGGCGCTGCACTTGTGGCAACGCGCTCTCCCCGGAGAGAGCAGCCCCAATTTCACGCAGAGAAATCTGCTGTGACATAAAGTGGTATAAAATAAAAATAAATAATAAAACAAACACATACATAAACACACACACACACACACACACACACACACACACACACACACACACACACACACACACACACACACACACACACACACACACACGTTAGCATTTTCTTTCACTTGATATGTTGTTTGTAAAAGAAATCAACCAAGTACTAACCAACCAACCAACCTCCCACTCAACTACCCACCCACCCCAATCCACCCAACCAACCAACCACCAATCAGCCTTATTCACAAGAGGCCCTGGCCGGAGCTATCACCAAAGCTGTCTTCTTCATCAAGGCATAGATAGGGCTACAGGACTTCACAAGACACAGCAACCCCATGACACGAACAGCAGATGTTCTATACACTATTCAACAGGCAGGCACCGCCATAAAAATACAGAATTAATGTGGTGGATACCTGGACAATGGGAATGGGGACAGCTCAGTGGTCACTCACAGAGCACTCGCTTCCCCCCCCCCCCCCCACCCCCAAGCCAATGTTATTAAGCAGCATCGAGCGTGGTTACCTATTGGATGGGTGATGGTTTGCGCGCGCCTTGGCTTCAGTAGAGTCCCTCTGTTCACCCAGCTACACATACACACACACACACACACACACACACACACACACACACACACACACATATATACATATAGAGAGAGATATATGTATATATATAATACACACACGCGCCTGTGCTTTCGTCTCCTCTATACACACACGCACGCACGCACACACACACGCACTCATGCACGCACGCATGCGCACATGCACACACATGTAGGCACGCGCGGGCACGCACGCACGCACACACACACGCACTCATGCACGCACGCATGCGCACATGCACACACATGTAGGTACGCGCGGGCACCATCAAACACACACATACGCGCGCGCGCGCACACACACACACACACGTACACACACACATACGCACCCCCCCCCCCCCCCACACACACACACACACACCAAGTCAACCAAGATATGCACTGTGTTTACTGAAGAAAACTTCAGACCGTCCTTGTGTCCTCTAACGGATTAAAATGGGATGTGTTCTTTGTCACCGCACAGAGAGAGAGAGAGAGAGGGGGGGGGGAGTGAGAGAGTAAGAGAGAGAGAGAGAGAGAGAGAGAGAGAGAGAGAGAGAGAGAGAGAGAGAGAGAGACAGACAGACAGACAGACAGACAGACAGACAGACAGACAGAATGTGTGTGTAACATACGCAGAGAGAGAGAGAGAGAGAGAGAGAGAGAGAGAGAGAGAGAGAGAGAGAGTAACATATGCATACAGAGAGAGAGGCAGACACACAGACAGAAACAGACAGACAGACAAACACACAGACGGATACGGAGACAAAAACAGACAGACAGAGACAAAGCTAGCAAAGAATCCGGTAGGACCACTTTTTTTTCTTTCTATATTTTTTGGAGGGGTAGGGTAGGTAGCCTGTACA
Source organism: Stramonita haemastoma (assembly GCA_030674155.1). Lineage (NCBI taxonomy): Eukaryota > Metazoa > Mollusca > Gastropoda > Neogastropoda > Muricidae > Stramonita > Stramonita haemastoma. The sequence continues at coordinate 3,902 of JASPKP010008608.1, read as the reverse complement.
ACATTAAATAAACTGCGTGTCAGTTTTCACCTGCTGCTCACCCCGAGAGGGATCACTTTGTAGGAAACGGTCCATAAAGGCTTCACAACATGTCCCCCCCCCCCTTCCTATTATTTCTACACAGCAGATACTTTGTCTTATACAAGCAGACAAGTAAAGACAACAACACCAGAGAGCAGAGCAAGTTTTCGGTTTATTTAAAACCATCTTTAGATACTGCAGAGCAGAGCAAATTTTCGGTTTATTTAAAACCTTCTTCAGATACTTTGTCTTCAGAACAAAAACTGGATGCGCTGGTAGATCCTTGGATACACGCTAGATGATTTCAACAGGAATAGCCTAGTAGTTAGAACATTGAGCTGGCAATCTGACGACCAGGGTTTGAATACCCTTCTAGGGAACTTGCCCCATCCCGCCCCCCGGAGTTAAAATCAGTGCAGACTCCACTGTTCCCAAAAGTCCTTCGGATGACACTATAAACCGAGGCCCCGTGTGCGAACGCACTCAGAGCATCGTGCGCACACATTAAATCCTGTTCCGCTTTTCGAAAGAATAGGCCATACACATGGTAGCTAGGTGTTAAAAAAAAAAGCACATGAATGCCTATTCCATTATCCTCGATATAAAAGAATAAAATTTAAAATAAATAATAAACAATGTGATTTTTGTAAAAAAAAAATTATGTACCCCCAGAGGGGTTCCCCCCCCCCCCCCCCCCCCCCCCTTGAAACAAATCTTGAATCTTCAATCTTTGATCTTGATTTTGCAGTCCTGCTGAACGATGATATACTGTCGTTGTCGTTGATGTTGTTGTTAGGGCGTTGGGCGTTTTGCAGCTTAACATTCCTGCGGTCACCGAGAATTATGTACCCTGTCTCACTCATCACACCTGGAAATCAATGTGAAAGTATAAAAGCCCCCCCCCCCCCCCCCCCCCCCCCCCCCCACTTACCTACCTGTGGATTGGTGGTCTAGAGGTAACGCGCCTGCCTAGAAAGCGAAAGGTTCGGGTTGGAAGTGTGCGGTGGTTTGATCTCCGTTTGGTCCCGAAACTTTTCCCCCATCTATTAGACCATGACAGGTGGTCTGGGTGCTAGTCTTTCGGATGAGGCGATAACATGAGATCCTGTGTGTTATTCATAATCATTCCGCGCATGGGAAAGAACCTACGTCAACAGAGTTGTTCCTGACAAAATTCTGTATAAAAAAATCATTCTGATAGGGAAACGAGTACAGTTGCAGACAGGAAAAGAAAAAATGGGTGGCGCTGCACTTGTGGCGACGTGCTCTTCCTGGGGGGAGCAGCCCAAATTTCACGCAGAGAAATCTGCCGTGATTTAAAGCGGTATAAAATCTGCAAATGAAATAAAATCTTCCTACCCACCCCAATTTCCCACCCTTCTCCCCTTTCATTATTTTTTATTCAAACAATGGGCTAGCCAGCCCCAATGGCCTCTGTGGTCTATTGTAGCCGGATAGGTCGGTGGTCAGAGCACTCGCTTTGCCCCAGCCAATGTTAAGCAGCATCGAGCGTGGTTACAAATTGGATGGGTGACTGTTTTGCGCGCCCTAGCTTCAGTAGTTCCCCATTTCACCCAGCTGTCAATGGGTACATTGCCCTCTTTAGGGTCAGGGGAGGGAAAGCAGCAAGGGAGAGGAGATGGGCGCCGCCCTCAACATGCTGGCCCCCAAAGAAGATGAGGTCTTTGATGCCTCGCTCCCTTACGACCACATAAGGTATGAGACACCTGTACCTTTCTCTTTTTACTAGCCTGGTATGGCCTTTGTGGTCGACGGGGCTATAAAGAACAAGATTGAAATAGATTGACTAGCTAGAAAACAAGAAAAATGAAAAAAAGAACCCAACAACAAACAACTAATAGCGAAAAATAATAGCTTTGATTGTCGTGGTCACTCGCAAGATGAAGGAGAACGACCATTTCATGTTTAGTGGGTTACGTAAACGGTGAAGTCTGCTGTGTGTATAAGGCGGATGTTGTCATGAGATGCAGATTGCGTAACGTGACTGTGTGAGAACCTTACCATCCCCAACTGCAAACTGGAGGTGAGCGTTAGGGGGTATTTATTTTAAGGGTACAGTATGTGGGACACTGCAATGTTATGTGTACGGTCAATGCGTGCATTTTACACGCACACAGATACGCAGACATGCAGACACGCAGACGCGTAGATGTGCGTGCGCGAGCACACACACACACACACACACACACACACACACACACACTCACTCACGCTCATACATACACACACAATATTACACACGCACGCACGCACACACACACACACACACACACACAAATATATATATATATATATAATGTGTTATATATATATATATATATATATATATATATATATATATATATATATATATATATATATATATATATATACAAAATATTACAGACACACACTGAGGCATACACACATATAGACTTTGTTCACACATACACAAGATCTCTCTCTCTCTCTCTCTCTCTCTCTCTCTCTCTCTCTCTCTCTCTCTCTCTCTCTCTCTCTCTCTCTCTCTCTCTCTCTCTCTCTCTCTCTCTCCACCCCCACCCCCACACACCACGGAATCACCCCACTCCCATGGCAGGCAAGCTTACACACACAAAAAAGCGAACTTAGAGAACAGCTACACGTTAAACATTGCTCAGAATAGAAAGCAGGCAGTAAAAGACGCCACAACCACCACCACCCACCCCTACCTATGTAGGCGAAGAATTTCAGCTAGTTCTTTTATTTCATTAAAAGTTTATTTCAAATTCTATCCTTCGTTGTTTTTTTTGACAGGACTGAACTAGGTGTGTTTTTGTTTCAAACTTCCCTCAACCTCCACCCTCCCCATCCACATCCCTCCCCTTTCTCGACCCAACTTTTTTTTCCTAGTCTTTTTTTTTTTTTTAATCTCTTCTACCTAGTCTTTTTATGTTTGTGCCTTTTTTTCTTCTTTTTTTGGTTTTCTTTCTTCACTCAAAATCTCTCCTTTTTTTTCTTTTTCTTTCTTTTCGAACGTGTGACATCGGTATGGGTTTCTTATGCACTGTGGCTATATCTATGTGGTGTCAAAGCCATGGGGGCTCCAAGATTTATGGGAGATGGTCATTATTTCACAGGAGTGTTGTGATGGTCGCAAAACCCCCCAGTGGGTTTCTTGTTCAGTTTGACTCTGTTTCTGTAAGGGGTGGGGTGGGGTGGGGTGGGGGGCTAAGAAGGTGGTGTTCTACATGTGTTGGCTCAGAACATAGACCACTGGAACATCACTGTAGTCCCCTAGCAGCAGTGCTGGGACTAACTTGTCAGGCGCTTAACGGCAGCGCAACCAGTTTTAGCTCTTATGATAGACAACAGTTCCTGTCTGAGCGTTCGAAGAAGAAGAAGAAGAAGAAGAAGAGAAGGAAGACGATGAGGACGACGACGACGACGACGACGACAACGACGACGAAGAAGAAGAAGAAGAAGAAGAAGAAGAAGAAGAAGAAGAAGAAGAAGAAGAAGAAGAGGAGGAGGAGGAGGAGATCAAGAACAAGAACAAAAACAAGAAGACACTGAGTAGGCTATGCAACATGACACAATCCTAGTTAGGGCTAAGGCGGAGGAGATATTGGAATGAGCTGCGTGGGAACAGCAGGACACGAACGTCAGAAAACATGAGTCAACAGCACACTCTTAATGTTTTATGGAGAAATCCAAACACTTTCCTTTAAGGAGAAAAGCATAATGCAGAAAACCAAACACTTTCCTTTTCTTCAATTCTAACAGCAAAAATTCAGTCCAAAATAGAATTTCACAAGAGTAAAGTTTCGTCACATTTTGTTTAACTATAACATCATAAAAAAAATCCAGTGACCCGACGCTCCCACACTCCCATTCAAACC
>JASPKP010008607.1:0-7500 GCA_030674155.1 Stramonita haemastoma | reverse complement strand
ACTGTATGCATACGCCCGTCCCCTACCATCTTCCGGCTGTGTGGCGCCGGACTTGTGGCGACACCGCAGCCCCCATGAGCTGAGAGACCCAGTTTGAGGCCAGGAAATCGGGTACAGTGTACGCACCGAAAACCAAGCAGGGCGCCCAATAATAATGACAATATACAGCCATATCATACCCCAAAATCAAGGGCAGGGTCTCCTCTACATGCGCGCACACAAACGAACACACTGACAAACACCAGCGCGCGAGCGCGCGCGCGCGCACGCATACCCACCCCCCTGCCAAAAAGCTGCCGTTTGCGGCCAAGACGGGACCCAAAGTGCCGTCTCCAGGCCCGTCCGGCCCCAACTTTTTCCACGGTTACAGACCCCAAGGCACCAGGACAACGTGGCACTGTATGCATACGCCCGTCCCCTACCATCTTCCGGCTGTGTGGCGCCGGACTTGTGGCGACACCGCAGCCCCCATGAGCTGAGAGACCCAGTTTGAGGCCAGGAAATCGGGTACAGTGTACGCACCGAAAACCAAGCAGGGCGCCCAATAATAATGACAATATACAGCCATATCATACCCCAAAATCAAGGGCAGGGTCTCCTCTACATGCGCGCACACAAACGAACACACTGACAAACACCAGCGCGCGAGCGCGCGCGCGCGCACGCATACCCACCCCCCTGCCAAAAAGCTGCCGTTTGCGGCCAAGACGGGACCCAAAGTGCCGTCTCCAGGCCCGTCCGGCCCCAACTTTTTCCACGGTTACAGACCCCAAGGCACCAGGACAACGTGGCACTGTATGCATACGCCTGTCCCCTACCATCTTCCGGCTGTGTGGCGCCGGACTTGTGGCGACACCGCAGCCCCCATGAGCTGAGAGACCCAGTTTGAGGCCAGGAAATCGGGTACAGTGTACGCACCGAAAACCAAGCAGGGCGCCCAATAATAATGACAATATACAGCCATATCATACCCCAAAATCAAGGGCAGGGTCTCCTCTACATGCGCGCACACAAACGAACACACTGACAAACACCAGCGCGCGAGCGCGCGCGCGCGCACGCATACCCACCCCCCTGCCAAAAAGGTGCCGTTTGCGGCCAAGACGGGACCCTAAGAGCCGTTTTCAGGCCCGTCCGACCCCAACTATTTACACGCTTACAGACCCCAAGGCACCAGGACAACGTGGCACTGTATGCATACGCCCTCCCCTACCATCTTTCCGGCTGTGTGGCGCCGGACTTGTGGCGACACCGCAGCCCCCATGAGCTAAGAGACCTAGTTTCAGGCCAGGAAATCGGGTACAGTGTACGCACCGAAAACCAAGCAGGGCCCCAATAATAATGACAATATACAGCCATATCATACCCCAAAGTCAAGGGCAGGGTCCCTCACATGCGCGCACACACAAACGAACACACTGACAAACACCAGCGCGCAGAGCGCCGCGCGCACGCATACCCACCCCCCTGACAAAAAGGTGCCGTTTTGCGGCCAAGACGGGACCCAAAGAGCCGTTTTCAGGCCCGTCCGGCCCCAACTTTTTACACGCTTACAGACCCCAAGGCACCAGGACAACGTGGCACTGTAGCATACGCCCTCCCCTACCATCTTCCGGCTGTGTGGCGCCGGACTTGTGGCGACACCGCAGCCCCCATGAGCTGAGAGACCTAGTTTCAGGCCAGGAAATCGGGTACAGTGTACGCACCGAAAACCAAGCAGGGCACCCAATAATATGACAATATACAGCCATATCATACCCCAAAATCCAAGGGCAGGGTCCCCTGCACATGCGCGCACACAAACGAACACACTGACAAACACCAGCGCTCGAGCGCGCGCGCACGCATACCCACCCCCCTGCCAAAAAGGTGCCGTTTGCGGCCAAGACGGGACCCAAAGTGCCGTTTTCAGGCCCGTCCGGCCCCAACTTTTTACACGGTTACAGACCCCAAGGCACCAGGACAACGTGGCACTGTATGCATGCGCCCTCCCCTACCATCTTCCGGCTGTGTGGCGCCGGACTTGTGGCGACACCGCAGTCCCCGTGAGCTGAGAGACCTAGTTTGAGGCCAGGAAATCGGGTACAGTGTACGCACCGAAAACCAAGCAGGGCGCCCAATAATAATGACAATATACAGCCATATTATACCCCAAAATCAAGGGCAGGGTCCCCTCCACATGCGCGCACACAAACGAACACACTGACAAACACCAGGCGCGAGCGGCGCGCGCACGCATACCCACCCCCCTGCCAAAAAGGTGCCGTTTGCGGCCAAGACGGGACCCAAAGTGCCGTTTTCAGGCCCGTCCGGCCCCAACTTTTTACACGGTTACAGACCCCAAGGCACCAGGACAACGTGGCACTGTATGCATGCGCCCTCCCCTACCATCTTCCGGCTGTGTGGCGCCGGACTTGTGGCGACACCGCAGCCCCGTGAGCTAGAGACCTAGTTTGAGGCCAGGAAATCGGGTACAGTGTACGCACCGAAAACCAAGCAGGGCGCCCAATAATAATGACAATATACAGCATATTATACCCCAAAATCAAGGGCAGGGTCCCCTCCACATGCGCGCACACAAACGAACACACTGACAAACACCAGCGCGCGAGCGAGCGCGCGCACGCATACCCACCCCCCTGCCAAAAAGGTGCCGTTTGCGGCCAAGACGGGACCCAAAGTGCCGTTTCAGGCCCGTCCGGCCCCAACTTTTTACACGGTTACAGACCCCAAGGCACCAGGACAACGTGGCACTGTATGCATGCGCCCTCCCCTACCATTCTTCCGGCTGTGTGCGCCGGACTTGTGGCGACACCGCAGCCCCGTGAGCTGAGAGACCTAGTTTGAGGCCAGGAAATCGGGTACAGTGTACGCACCGAAAACCAAGCAGGGCGCCCAATAATAATGACAATATACAGCCATATTATACCCCAAAATCAAGGGCAGGGTCCCCTCCACATGCGCGCACACACAACGAACACACTGACAAACACCAGCGCGCGAGCGCAGCGCGCGCACGCATACCCACCCCCCTGCCAAAAAGGTGCCGTTTGCGGCCAAGACGGGACCCAAAGTGCCGTTTTCAGGCCCGTCCGGCCCCAACTTTTTACACGGTTACAGACCCCAAGGCACCAGGACAACGTGGCACTGTATGCATGCGCCCTCCCCTACCATCTTCCGGCTGTGTGGCGCCGGACTTGTGGCGACACCCAGCATCCCCCGTGAGCTGAGAGACCTAGTTTGAGGCCAGGAAATCGGGTACAGTGTACGCACCGAAAACCAAGCAGGGCGCCCAATAATAATGACAATATACAGCCATATTATACCCCAAAATCAAGGGCAGGGTCCCCTCCACATGCGCGCACACAAACGAACACACTGACAAACACCAGCGCGCGAGCGCGCGCGCGCACGCATACCCACCCCCCTGCCAAAAAGGTGCCGTTTGCGGCCAAGACGGGACCCAAAGTGCCGTTTTCAGGCCCGTCCGGCCCCAACTTTTTACACGGTTACAGACCCCAAGGCACCAGGACAACGTGGCACTGTATGCATGCGCCCTCCCCTACCATCTTCCGGCTGTGTGGCGCCGGACTTGTGGCGACACCGCAGTCCCCCGTTAGCTGAGAGACCTAGTTTGAGGCCAGGAAATCGGGTACAGTGTACGCACCGAAAACCAAGCAGGGCGCCCAATAATAATGACAATATACAAGCATATTATACCCCAAAACCAAGGGCAGGGTCCCCTCCACATGCGCGCACACAAACGAACACACTGACAAACACCCAGCATCCACCCCGCCAAAGTCCTCCCCACGCCCAAAGTGCCGTTGCGCGGCCCAACGACCCAAAGGGTTTCAGCCCGGCCCGGCCAACTTTACAGTTCAGCCCCAGCACCGACACGTGGCACGGATTGGCCCCCCACCCTTCTGCGCTGTGGCCGGATTCGACACGCAGCCCGTAACTAAGACCATTTAGGCCAAAATCGGGAAGTTACCCAAAACCAAGCAGGGCCCCATCAATGCAAACAACATATATACCCAAAACCAAGGCGAGGGCCCCACGCACACACACACCAAAAAAGCCGTGCGGGCAAGACGGGACCAAAGTGCCTTCAGCCCGTCCGGCCCAACTTTTTAACGGTTACAGACCCAAGGCACCAGGACACGTGGCACTTTAGCTCGCCCTCCCCTACCATCTTCCGGCTGTGGGCGGACTTGTGCGCACCACCCTTAGCTGATGACCATTTGAGGCCAGAATCGGACAGTGTACGACCAATCAGCAGGCGCAATATATGCAATAAAGCCAAATACCCCAAAACAAGGGCATGTCCCCTAATGCCCAACAAGCACCACTGAAAACACCAACGCACGAACCAGCGCGCACGCTACCCACCCGCCAAACACCCGTTTGCGCCAAGACGGGACCCAAAGGCCTTCAAGGCCCGTTCCGGCCCCACCCTTTAACGGTTACAGACCAGGCCCAGGACAAACGTGGCACTGTATGCATGCGCCCCCTCCTCTTCCGCTGTGTGGCGCCGGCTTGTGGCGACACCGCACCCCGTAGCTGAGACCGTTGAGCCAGGAGATCGGGGTACAGTGTACGCACCGAAAAACCAAGCAGGGCGCCCAATAATAATGACAATATACAGCATATTATACCCCAAAATCAAGGCAGGGTCCCCTCCACATGCGCGCACACAAACGAACACACTGACAAACACCAGCGCGCGAGCGCGCGCGCGCACGCATACCCACCCCTCCTGCAAAAGGCCGTTTGCGGCCAAGAGGGACCCAAAGTGCCGATTTCAGGCCCGTCCCGGCCCCAACTTTTTAACGGTACAGACCCCAAGGCACCAGACAACGTGGCACTGTATGCATGCGCCTTGCCCTACCTCTTCCGCGTGTTGCGCCGGACTTGTGGCGACACCGCAGCCCCGTAGCTGAGAGACCTATTTGAGGCCAGGAAATCGGGTACAGTGTACGCACCGAAAACCAAGCAGGCGCCCAATAATAATGACAATATACAGCCAATTACCCCAAACCAAGGGCAGGGTCCCCTCCCATGCGGCACACAAACGAGACCACTGACAAACCCAGGCGCAGGCCGCCGGCCCACGCATACCACCCCCTGCCAAAAAGGTGCCGTTGGCCAAGACGGCCCAATGTCCGTTTTCAGGCCCGTCGGCCCCAACTTTTACACGGTTACAGACCCCAAGGCCAGGACAACGTTGGCACGTAGCATCGCGTCCCTACCATCTTCCGGCTGGTGGCGCCGATTTGGACACCGCATTCCCCGTAGCTGAGAGACCTGTTTGAGGCCAGGAAATCGGTACAGTGTACGCACCGAAAACCAAGCAGGGCGCCCAATATAGACAATCAGCATATTATACCCCAAAACCAAGGAGGTCCCTCCACAGGCGCCCAAAGCGTAACACAGACAACACAGGCCCAACGTGCCACGTAAGACCCCCACCCAGAAAGGTGCCGTTTGCGCAAGCGGGCCCAGTGCCTTTTCGGGCCGCCGGCCTACTTCACACGGTAAGCCCCAGGCACCATGGCAAAATGGACGAGTGCGCCCCCCAAAACCATAGCGGGGCCCGATTGTGATTACAGCATTCCCCTAAGCAGGCAGTTTGAGGCCAGAAATCGGTACATACGCACCGAAAACCAAGCAGGGCGCCCATATAATGACAATAACAGCATATATACCCCAAAACCAAGGGCAGGGTCCCTCCACATCGCGCCACAAACGACACACTACAAACACCAGGCGCGAGCGCGCGCGCGCACGATACCCACCCCCCTGCCAAAAGGTCCGTTTGCGGCAGACGGGACCCAAAGTGCCGTTTTCAGCCCGTCCGGCCAACTTTTTACACGGTTACAGACCCCAAGGCACCAGGACAACGTGGCACGTATGCATGCCCTCCCCTACTCTTCCGCTGTGGCGCCGGACTTGTGGCGCACCGCAGCCCCGTAGCTAGAGACCTATTTGAGGCCAGGAATCGGGTACAGTTACGCACCGAAAACCAAGCAGGGCGCCAATAATAAGCAATATACAGCCATATTATACCCAAAACAAGGCAGGGTCCCCTCCACATGCCGCACACAAACGAACACACTGACAAACCAGGCGGAGCGGCGCGCGCACGCATACCCACCCCTGCCAAAAGTGCCGTTTCGGCAGCGACCAAAGTGCCGTTCAGGCCCGTCCGCCATTTTTACCGTACAGACCCAAGCAGGACACTGGCACGTATCATCGCCCTCCACCTCTCGCTGGTGCGCCGGACGTGGCGACACCGCAGCCGTAGTGGAGCCAGTTGAGGCAGAATGGGTTCAGTGTCGCACCGAAAACCAAGGGCCAATACATGACAATATACAGCCATTCCCAACCAAGGCGGGTCCTCCACATGCGCGCACACAACGAACACACTGACAAACACCAGCGCCGAGCGCGGCGCGACGCATACCCACCCCCGCCAAAAATGCCGTTTCGGCCAAGACACCCAAATGCCGCAGCCCGTCCGCCCAACTTTACACGTACAGACCCCAAGGCACCAGGACACGTGGCACGATGCATGCGCCCTCCCCTACCATCTTCCGGCTGTGTGCGCCGGACTGGGCGACACGCATCCCCGTAGCTGAGAGACCTGTTTGAGGCCAGGAAATCGGGTACAGTGTACGCACGAAAACAGCAGGGCGCCCAATAATAGACATTACAGCTATTACACCCCAAAACAAGGGCAGGGTCCCCTCCACTGCCCGCCACAACGAACACACTGAAACACAGCGCGCGACCGCCGCCACGCTCCCACCCCTGCAAAAAGGGCCGTTTGCACCAAGACGGGACCAAAGTGCCGTTTCAGGCCCGTCGCCCCAACTTTACACGGTAAAGACCCCAAGGCACCAGGCAACAGGCACTGAGCATGCGCCCTCCCCACCACTTCCGGCTGTTGGCACCGGACTTGTGGTGCACCGCCGCCCCCTAGCTAAGACCAGTTTAGGCCAGGAAATGGGACAGTTAGCGCACCGAAAACCAACAGGCGCCAATAATAACGACAATTACACCATATTACCCCAAAACCAGGGCAGGTCCCTCCACATGCGCGCAACAACGAACACACTGACAAACACCAGAGCGCGAGCGCGCGGCCACGACATACACCAACCCCCAAAAAAGGAGGTTTCGGCCAAGACGAGGACCAAAGTGCCGTTCAGGCCCGTCCGGCCCAACCCCTTTTAACACGGTTACGACCCCAAGGCCCGGAAAGTGCACTGATTGCAGCGCCTCCCCACCTTTTCCGGCTGTGGCGCCGGACCTTGTGGCGACAGCCCAGCCCCCGTGCTGAGAGACCTAGTTTGAGGCCGGAAATTGGGTACAGTGTACGCACGAACAAGCAGGCGCCAATAATGAGACATATACGGCGATATTAACCGAAAACCAAGGCAGGGTCCCCCAAAATGAGCACACCCAAAAACCCCAAAACCAGCAGGCCCCCCACAA
>JASPKP010008606.1:0-7500 GCA_030674155.1 Stramonita haemastoma | reverse complement strand
CCCCCCCCCTACAGGCACGCACGCACACACACACACACCACACACACACACACACACACACACACACACACACACACACACACACACACACACCACACACACACACACACACACACACACACACTCACACACACACACACACACACACACACACACACACACACACACACACACACACACACACACACGTTCGCACCTAGCGCTAGCGCCCCCCCTCCCCTACACACATACAAACACACACATACCCGCCCCCCTCCACACACCCACAAACCAACAGGCAGAAACATAACGCAGTAACAAAGACGAGTCTCCTACCGAAGGACATACAGAACAAAAATTTCCTGCAGAGAAAGACAGGCAAAATTCTTGTAAAACTTTACAACTTCATTCTCCTCATCTTTTACCTCCACCCATTCCGTAGTCTTGTAGACTGTGGGGGGCACCACTGAAGATTTTGCAACCAGCTTCCTCCACTCCCTATGGTGCTCAGCTTTCCGTAGGAAATCGCTCCCCTCAAGGCCAATCCACTCTCTGATGTTGTCTTCCCATCGTTTTCTCTGTCTGTCTGCCTCTTCGTCTCCCTCCTTGTACTGTTCCCTGTAGGACATTCTTGGCCTGTCCAGATTACAACTTCAATGTGCTTTCAATATAAAATACTTTCTTCTTTTTTTTACACAGAGAGCAATGGAATCTGCAGAGCCAGGTTCAACGTACACACGACCCACAGCATGACAAAGAATGAACCACAGTGCCTCAAAAGGTATCTCAAAGAGTTCAAAGACTTGTTAAGTCAAGTCACTTTTTTATCTTTTGAAGCAAACTTTTGTTTGCAGACAGCTGAACAAAGTCGATGACTCCATGCGAGTATAACTTTAAATATAAAAAAAAGTTTAATTGAACCTGTAGTAGTAATACCTCTATAGCTGAGACTTCAGACACATGACTCAGCGCAAAATGCCAGCTTGAAATTGGAATTTATCCCCTGAAGTCGGTATGGAGCTACGTTAGTAGTGTGGAAAAAAAACAACAAACGATCGGATACGTAAAAATCCCACCAACTGTGAACCTCTGGGCTTTGGCAGTGAGGAATGATAAAAAAAATATTGAACAGTGCCTTGAGATAACGTTTTGTACTTTTTCCTGAAAATTCTCTCACTTTAAGTCACAGAAGATTTCTCTGGGTGAAATTCGGGTTGGTCTCCCCAGCGAGAGCGCGTCGCCACAAGAGCAGCGCCACCCGTTATATTTTTTTCTTTTTCCTGACTGCAACTGTATTTGACAGCAATTTTATTTGTTTCTCTAACAGAATGTGTTTTTTTTTTCTACAGAGTTTTGCCAGGGACAATTCTCTTGTTGCCGTGGGTTCTTTTACGTGCGCTGAATATTTTTGTGTAGCAAACAGGACCTCTGTTTATCGTCTCATCCGAAAGACTACCACCCAGACCACCACTTATGATCTGATAAAAAGCTCATAGCTTATATTTTACGCTTTTTTCCACAAAGAAAAGTATATAATATTCAATACAATCACATAACAAAGAAAAGAATTATAGTAAAAACAACAACAAACAAGTATTATGACGAACTGAGTACATATAATAAGAGAGAGAGAGAGAGAGAGGAGAGAGAGAGAGAGAGAGAGAGAGGAGAGAGAGGAGAAGAGAGAGAGAGAGAGAGAGAGAGAGAGAGAGAGAGAGAGAGAGAGAGAGAGAGAGAGAGAGAGGTGTATTTTCCACACACATCAAGTAAGAAAAAGATTGCTAAAGACCTTACCCATACCTGACATTTCACCAGTGTTTAAAACTTTCATCTAATATCACTGAAAGGGGACAGATGTAAAATCGAAGACAACAACAACAAAAACAACCAGTATTTAAACCAGTTTGAAATCTGCAGGAGACCGCATTTTGCTTATAATATTTTCTGCGTTATTGTGACTGACCCTGAGAAAGGCAGAACAGAGAGAGGAATGGAGGGAACTGGTAGTAAAGTCTAGGGGGTTGCCCCCATGGTTAACAGACTATGGGGTAGATAGAAAGAAAGAAAGAAAGAAAGAAAGAGAGAAAGACAGACAGACAGACAGATAGATAGATAGATAGATAGATAGATAGATAGATAGATAGATAGATAGATAGATAGATAGATAGATAGATAGATGGATAGATAGATAGATAGATAGATAGACATTGTGACCTGGCATTAAATAGACGACCCTCTCGTGTCCAAATTTAAAGATAAACTAAGGCAAAAAAACCATCAAGTCCAATAATGTATGGTATAGGAAGGTGGGGGTGCTCCTAATTACCTCCCCTGTGGAGACACCAAGAGAGCAGCACCGTGTGTTAGTTACTAAAGTGGGACAAACCAGGCATGGGAGATCACTCCACTCGGCTACATTTTCAAAACCGATAACTCTGCGTCAAGCTGTGAACGAGCAAGTAGTGCACATTCCAGACTGTCAGGAACGATAAGAATGAAATGTTACACACCGCTATTTAGCGATCATCAATAGCACCTGTAAAAAATGCAGTTGACACTAACAAGGTACTGGCCCAAATTACAGATGAAAGTCATTGGGAAGGCTGCATTCAGGGGGTGGGGGTGGGGAGGGGGGGGCTCTTGCTCTTTCCCCAGGGCCTCACAGTAATGGTACGAATTCTACACACACACACACACACACACACACACACTCATGAACGCATATAACACTCCCATACGTATATATACTTCTCCACTCACAGAAACTGATATCTTTGTGTCAATTCTTTCAATTCTAGCTCTCCATATCCAGCTAAACGTCTTCCATTCCTATCTGCACTGTTTACGTTCCTTTTTTCATGGGCCTCAAGTGGCATGCATGCATATCTTGGAACACCTTTCTTTCCTTCCATTTCTTCTTCTTTTTCCGTTGCTTAGCTAGAGCTCCAAGGTTCACCAATGGTGAGACTTTTACGTATGATACCGTTTTTCTGCCCACAGCGAAGGTAGCTGCATTCCGACTTTGGGAATGGTAGCTAAATACGACGTCAGTGTGCATGCGTTTAATGTACATTATATCTTTTATCATCTGTTCTTAAAGGCACAGAATGGCCTACTCTTCCGAAAAGAAGAACGGGTTTCAATATGCAGAGAAGATGTTCTGCGCACGTTTGCATACATGGCCCCAGCGGATTATAGTCTCATCTGAAGGACTTTGGGAGAAGTGGAGTCAGTCCTGATGTTAACTACAAGAGAACAAATCCCCTTTGAATGGGTGGGTGTCTCGGTGGTGGCTCGAACTCACGCTCAATCCCAGGCCCGTAAAATCGAGACTGCAACGTTCTAAACCATAAAGCTACCCCCTCCCTCTTTATTTTTTCTTTTGTAACTTTTTAGGCGCTTTATATGTCTTTCTTCTAGTCCACCTTCTCGTCAGCGCCAGTGCCCGAACAGCGTTCTATTTTCTTCAGGAAAATTCCCCCAACTCATTGCATGCAGAGTTTATGCGTGCGTTTTGTCTGCTGATCCGTCTCAGAGTCTAGGACAACACCTGACCCCCTAACCCCAACCGCCTCATGAGTACACAGCACTGTCCAGGGTCTTCAAAGAGGACACCCCCAGTGGGACATTTGTACGAGTCCCACTCTGGGACACCATACGTACCAGGGTATGTTGCAACCCTGTTGTTATTATTAGGCACGGTGGTATTATTGGCAATGTCTGTGAGTATGGACACGGTGACGAATTCTGTGGTTGTTTATGGCATGGTTTCCCTGAAGTTGGAATGCGGCTACTCTTGGGTGGGTTTAAAAATGGTTGCATACGAAAAATGTCACCATTGTGTGAACCTCGAAGCTCTAGCCGAGGACAGGGAAACATGAAAGAAAAATAAGTACTTGGTGACATTGGTAACGTGTTTGGTTTTTTGTGCATGAGGACATTGGTAATGTCTGTGGTTTTGGGCATGGGGACATTGGTAATGTCTGTGGTTTTGGGCATGGGGACATTGGTAATGTCTGTGGTTTTGGGCATGGGGACATTGGTAATGTCTGTCATTTTGGGCTTGGTGACATTGGTAACGTCTGTGATTCTAGACACAGTAATATTGATAATGCCTGACTGAGGGAATAGTGTCACTGGAAATGTCTGTGGCTATATAAGAAAGAGATTTTAAAAAAATATAGAGACGCTATTAAACCTAGTGGTTTGTACCAGCCCCTTTTTCAAGATTGTTGCTTTTCATAATTAATGTTCTTTTCATGAAGCTCAGTCTTCAGCAGTATTGGTTTTCCTTCATCCTTACATACCTGACCCTATGCAAAAAAACAACAACAAAACATCAACACTGAAACACACTTGTGATAGACACACACGGCAATGATTGGTTGCCTGTGCAGTGCTTCTGGTCACTGTGCTAACACATTGCCAGGAAGATGTCAAAGAAATCATTATTGTCTGACAGAGAGACAGAGAGAGAGAGGAAAGGATTTTCCACCTGTTTCAATAGTCATCAATTATCCGCCATTTTGTTAATTTGTTTCGAATGATGGATGGTGAGTTTTTACCACACGCTCGCGCACACATGCGGCAAAACGCTCAGGCACGCGCACTCACGCGCATGCCACACAATGCACACACGTACACACGCACGCACGCACACACACAGAGACACATACAAATACACACAAATACACACACACACAAGCACACACACACACACACACACACATACACACACACACACACACACACACACCCCACGCCACACACACACACACACACACACACACACACACACACACACACACACACACACACACACACACACACACACACACACGAAACACACACGAAACACAAACACCCACCCACCCATAAACACACACAAACACACACAAAACACACCACACACACACACACACACACACCACACACACACACACACACACACACACACACACACACACACGAAACACTCACAAAACACAAAACACACACCCACACACAAACACACACAAACACACACAAACACACATGAAACACACACGAAACACACACACATACACACACACACACACACACACACGAACACACACACACACACACACACACGCACGCACACACACACACACACACACACACACACACACACACACACGCACGCACGCACGCACGCATGCACACAAACACAAACACAAACACATCACACACACAACACCACACACACACACACACACACACACACACACACACACACACACACACACACACACACCACACACACACACACACACACACACACACACAGAGGTGTCCATGCGCGTGTTAACACTTTCCTACCCCCCTCCCCACTCTGCATTTTGATTCCAAAATATGCTGTCAGTGTGTGTGACAGCTTGTTTGTCATCTCTCTCTCTCTCTCTCTCTCTCTCTCTCTCTCTCTCTCTCTCTCTCTCTCTCTCTCTCTCTCTCTCTCTCTCTCTCTCTCTCTTTTCTCTCTCTCCTCCCTCCCTCTCTCCCTCTCTCCCTTTCTCTCTCTCTCTCTCTCTCTCTCTCTCTCTCTCTCTCTCTCTCTCTCTCTCTCTCTCTCTCTCTCTCTCTCTCTCTCTCTCTCTCTCTGAGTCTGCATGACACACTGTTCATCTTCATTTCCGTCCTTTTCCTCTTAAGATCAAACTTGAAGTCATCTCTTTCATTCCTTGTCTTTTCTCTGTCTTGTCTGTTCCTTCTTTCTTCTTTCTTCTTCTTCTTCTTCTTCTTCTTCTTCTTCTTCTTCTTCTTCTTCTTCTTCTTCTTCTTCTTCTTCTTCTTCTCCTTCCTCTTCTCTTCTTCTTCTTCTCCTTCTTCATGGGTTTATTCTGCTCTTTGAATGTTTTTTTTCACATTTCTCTCTTTCTTTCGTTTCTCTCTCGTGTTTCTACTTCCTAACTCATAATCTACACCTCTTTTCTCTTTTTCTCTTTCTTTTACCTATTATCTACTCATTTCTCTTCTCTACCACACTTGTCTATACTGTGAACTCAAACCACTAAGATTCCCTCTCCTCCCGAAAAAGCAAGAAACATCAGGCTAATAGCACGTATCAGAATGAGACATCCACTATTTAAAACGACCACCAGCCAAAAGTGATCCATCAGGCTTTTGTGCGTAGGGACGTTGAAGCAAAACACCATAGAAAGGAATTCATTCACAGAAACCCATCACTTCTACATTCGCAGACAACAAGTCTGGCAGCCAACACAACACACAGACACAGACACACAGACACAGACACACAGACACACACACGCACGCACGCACACATGCATACACACAAACACACACACACAGAGTGTTGTTCTCGCTCACTTATCCTCGCTATAAAAGAATAAATAACTAAATAACACACACACACACACACACACACTAACACACACACTCACATGCACAAACACACACACACACACACACAACACACACACACACACACACACACACACCACACACACACACACACACACACACACTAACACACACACACACTAACACACACACACACACACACAAGAAAGAGAAGAGAAAAGAGACACAGACTGAGAAAGATTATTAGTATAACGTGGCTCTGATTCTGGTTTGGTCCCATCTACCGCTCAAATGAACTCTCTTCCATTTCGGTATCTCCGAGTTTTTCTTTCTTTCTTTCTTCTTTTTCTTCTTCTGTGGGATGAGGTCTGAGAGATAGAATGGCTTGACTGCCCACAGAGAGTATCAGCAGTCACTACTAAACAGTGTTGTTGTGGACCACCCTTCCTACCCAGTGCGTGCGAATCAATGAAGACCTTACTTAGCTAGCTAGCCAGATGAAGAAGAGATAGTATTTGGCCCAAACGAGGTGATTTTTTTCTTTTCCCCCTGCTGGTGGTAGTGGCTGGTTAGATGAGGGATGTTTGGTAAAATGGGTTGTGACAGACTATAGAATGTCTCTTCTTCTTCCTTCTTCTTCGTCTTCTTCATTCTTCGTGTGAATGGCTAGCTACATGGCATCTAGTTCTGTTTCCCACATAGATTTGAGAGAGAGGGAGGGAGGGAAGGGAAGAGAGGGGGAGAGAGAGATATTGATTGCTTGATTGACTAATAGTCTTTATAATGAGAGAGAGAGAGAGAGAGAGAGAGAGAGAGAGAGGAGAGAGAGAGAGAGAGGAGAGAGAGAGAGACAGAAGACAGACAGACAGACAGAGAGAGAGAGAGAGAGAGAGAGGAGAGAGAGATGAGAGGGACGAGAAGAGAGAGAGAGAGAGAGAGAGAGAAAGAAAAAATCAAAGAAATAAAGGGGAGGAGGGGGGGGGGGGGGGGTTACTATCTAATGGTCTCTGTATAGCTGGTTCCTGTTCTATTCAGCCGTAAAGATTTCGCAGCCTTTTTCTTTCTTTCTTAGAATATCTGAACTTTCCCTTTCGCTCCATATTACCACTAATCTTGGTTTTGTGCTCAGTTGATGATTTTGTGTCCAAGTGAATCAGTTTCTGTCTGTTGTCTCTTTTT
>JASPKP010008604.1:0-11358 GCA_030674155.1 Stramonita haemastoma | reverse complement strand
TGTTATTGTTGTTGTGTTTGCTATTTTTTTGATGTTTCTGCGCGCTACCATGTTGTTATTCGCTAAGTTGGATGAAATCTGCGCATTAATAAATACAAAGATTAAAAAAACCCTCCCATGCTTTAAAAATATTAAAAGTTTTCTCTTGTCATCCAGCTTTCAAAAAATTAAAATAAAAAAAGATTGTGAGAGAAAAAACACAAACACGTTGGCCGCTTTTTTGAGTCCGCTATAGACAGGGGGCCGATTTCATAAAGGGAAAAGAAAAAGGTTCAAAAGTAAAAGAAACATGAACCGAACCGCCTTTGCTAATTCTCTTCTCTCTCTCTTCTCTCTCTCTTCTCTCTTTCTCTTCCTCTCTCTTCTCTCTCTCTCTCTCTCTCTAAATGAAATACCGAGGTTCTTTGGCACGGAAAAGATTTTTTTTCAGGTTGTCTCTCTTGGTAACTTGCCCTGAAAAAAGTTTTTACCGCTCTATGCATATTGCGCATGTCAACTCTGCACCCCACCCAACACTACCATCATTTTTATGATCTTTAACGTGCATCATAATTTGATAATCTGCAATCAAATTTTAAAAAATAATTAAAAAAACTGGCGGGTTATACTTTAAGTGGCCCGGAAAATCGTAAAAACCCATCATAATTTTACAAAAGCCTGCTGCTGGGTTTTTGAAAACAATTCAGAAAACCACGGATAGCGTTAGGGGCTTTCCCATTTTGTACCCCATCCGTTTTCCGTAAATATGCTCTTAAAATAAATAATGTTGATTTTTTCAGTCAGTTGAAGGCCTATTTTGTCTTCGACGGTTGAAAGGACAGCCCCCAAAAATTGCTTTGTTGATAGCTGTATTGGTTACAAAATCAAATAAAAAAAATAAAATGAAAGTTCTGATAAAGGGGAAAGTTAAAAATTATTGTCTATTTTGCCAAACCTTTCAGGTTGCCAAGAATGTGTTTTTTTATTTGTCTCGAGCGTAAAGAATGTTTCTGGTTTCCTTTCAACAAAACCCGTGTTGATCGTTTCCAAAACATGTGAGGGCGGAGATTATTTTAATTGCTTTTTTTCCCTTTTAAAAGGAGATTCTTTTTTTTTGCCTTGCATAACTATTAAAACCTTTCATTTTGTACAAACACCCACGCGCGCGCGCGCAAAAAACATACACCACACACACACACACACCACACACAACCACACACACACCACACACACACAGATTAAAGGGAGGAAGGAGAAGGAGAGGGGAAAAGCCAAACGGGGGGAAAGATAAGGAAAAGGGAAGTCAATGTAGGAAGATAAGGGAGAGGAAGTAAAAAGGAAAGCAGGGAGGGGAAAAAGAAAGCAAAAAAGCGGAGGAAAGTGCAAACGGGTTTCCGGGGAAAAGCTGACATAGAAAACCCCTTTTTGGAAACTCTCCGACTCAATCAGGTTCTGTTTGTTTTATGGTAATCGGGGAAAAAGCCAGTATCCCAAAAGGAAGGAGCAGTGCAGAATAATTTAGTCGGACACCAGGTGTAAAAAACTAGACTATAGGATGTTCCTGGTGGGGTGCACACAGCCTCCCAAAAAAGTCTAGTCAAAAACTGGTAAAAAACGATGGTTGTTCCCTGACTATCGTTTTTTTGTGTCAAAAGTGGTTTCCTTTTTTTCGAAAAGTGGAAAAAAAAAAAAAAAAAACCCCCCCCAAAAAAAATTAAAAAAACAATGCAAAAAAAATTTGCAAATGATGCCCAATCGACAATTTCTATTATTTGTAAGCCTGCATTTGGTAAATTAACAGCTTTTCCTTTAAAAAAAGGTTTTCCCGTATTATATTTTTTTTTTTTTTTTACTTTCCACTAGTATGGGTCGTTGTTTTCATGCGCGTTAACATAAAAAAAAGCTTTAATCTTTTTGAGCTTTTCGACGAATCGAACGTTGAAGGCAAAAGAAACCCAGTGGACAAGAAAACCATTAACGAAAACCAAAACAGGGCCCCCACCACTGCTAGAAAATTTTCAGTGCATGCCGCGGAAGGGGCTATCGGGAGACAAGCAAAGCCCAATAATTGATTGGAGAAAGAAGGAAAGGGGGGGGGGGGGGGGGGGAACAGGGGGGGGGGGGGGGTACAAGTGTTTCCGTAGCAACAGGTGAAGGAAAATTCGTCAACTATGTGTTAGAAAAACTTCGTCCAAAAGAACTGTTTCCAAAACCCCCTTATTTTTTCCCTCCCTTTTCCCTGAAAAAACGCTCCATTTTGTTGTGTTTTCCGTTGGGTGGCCCCTTTTCCTTCCCCCCCCCCCCCCGGGCTGTGGTGGTGTGTCGGGTGTCGGGTGTTTTTGTTGTGGGGTGTGGCGTAAGCACCTAGTCGATAATAAAAATTTTCTCTAAAAAACATTTATCTTTAAAAAATTTCAAAACTTTATTTAAAGCATTATCAAATAAGGGCCCTCAGCTTGAACAAAAAAATAACTGGTAACAAAAAAAATATTTCAAACTAGAATATTTTATGCTCTAAAGCTTTGACGCGGAAAGAGAAAAAAACGAGTAAATTTTGGGGCTAAAAAGCTTTGTTCAAAAAAAAGCGAGTTTGCCCCGCATGAACGGAAAACCTGGGGGAAATCATGGTAGGGCATCTGAAAGATGCTATTTTTTGATTTTTATTTACTTTATTTTATACCTTTTATGTATAGCAGATTTTCTGCGTGAAATTCGGGTTCCCCAGGGGGAGCGCGTCATCCATACAGCGTACGTTTTATTACATTTTTTTTCTTTTTTTGTCTGAAAATGTATTTTTTCCCCTTCAGAGTGGTTTTTTTTAAACAGAATATTCCCGGGGACAACCCTCTTTGTTGCCGCATTTCTTTTACGTCCCGTAAAAATGATTGAAACACAGGGAAACCTCGGTTTTTCGTCTCATCGAAAGACTAGCACCAGACCCCACCGTGGTCTAATGGTTTGGGGTTGAATTTTGGGCCCCAAAAAACGGATATGCGACAGCCCGTTCCAAACCACCTCAAAAATGCACCCCCAGCAGCGGAAAGCAAATTTGCGTTGAAACACTCATAAAGGCAAGTTATGAAATATATCGTTCTCAGTTGCTGGGGAAAAGGGAAAGAGTTTGGAAAAGAAGACCCAGGAAAAAGAAGAAAAAAAGGACGTGGGGGAGGAAAACAGGGGGGGGGTGAAGAAAAGAAGAAGAAGAAGAAGAAGGAAGAAGAAGGAAGAAGAAGAAGAAGAAGAGAAGAAGAACAAAACTACAACACAAAAAAACAACAACAACAAGAGGAAGAGAAAAAAAAAGAACAAGAAAAAAAAGGGGAGGAGGAGGAAGGGGAAGGGATAATGGTGGTGGGGGAGGAGGTGGTGGGGGTGAAATGTGTTATTTATGTGTTTAGATGTGTGTGTGATGTATGACGTGATGACGTTTCAAAATAAAAAAAATTATAAAATGACCCCGCAACAACAACAAAGGAGAATTTAAAAAATAAAAACTAAAAAAGTAAATCAAAACAAACCCATTTACAAAAAATGCGATGTTGAACTAGATGATAACTGGTGTAGTACAATATAAAAAATGAGAAAAAAGCGAAGACAACAAAAAAATAAAGTTACAAAAAGCAAAAACGATCATCGAACAAAACAAAGGGGCGTCAGCAACCAGAGAGAGAGAGAGAGAAGGAGAGGGGGAGAGGGGGGGGGAGAGAGAGAGGGGGGGAAAGGAGAGAGAGGAAGAAGAGAGAGAATGAGGGGGAAGAGGAGAGAGGAGAGAGGTGTGTGTCTCTGTGTGTGTGTTGTGTGTATGTATGTGTGAGGTGTGGGTGTGTGTGTTGTGTATGGTTGTATGTGGTGTGTGTGTGTGGTGTGTGTGGTGGTGTGTGTGGCGCGCGCGTTGTGGTTGTGTGTGGTTGTGTGTTTGTGTGTGTTGTGTGGGGTTTTGGTGTGTTGTTGTGTGTGGTGTGTGTTGAGAAAACGTCAGACACAGACAAAAGAGAAAGAAGAAAAACACACAAAACACAGACGGAACAGAAAACTAGAAAAAAAGTCCGAAAAAAAAGAATACCCAAAAGAAAAAGAAAAAGGAAAAACAAACCAAAAAAAGGTAAAAAAGAAGAAAAAGGGAAGGTACATCGTTGTTTTAACTCCGACGTGCCGTGGGGGGACGATACAGAGATAGCCGGTTTATGGGCCATTTTAACGCTCTGCTTTTCTGCTTTTGTTCGAGGGGGAAATGAGCTAAAATAGTTTCACTGTGCGCCTGCGTCTGCATCATACTTACATACATGTACACTGAAAATTAACCCCGTATACACATACACCCCAGCAAAAAAATAAATATACACATACTCGCAGCGCGGTGACCATTCACTCATCTGCAAACTCCACGGGGGCTAGATGAGTGTTATTCCTTTATCTTCGATATAAAAAAAAATATTCCATTATTTTTCGATATAAAGAATTTTCCCAATATTCCATTAAAATCCATTCCATTTGCTATCACTACATTGTTTATGAACACACACACACACACACACACAAAAACACACACACCACAAAAACCACACACACACACACACACACACACACAAACAACATCGCGTGCAAAAGTATTGCGGATCAAACCCATTTTTGCGAGGCTTAGTCGAAAAAGACAAAATTTGAGAACCTGGGAGGAGGGAAGAAGAAAAAGAAGAAGAAAAAGGGAAAGAAGAAGGAAGAAAAGAAAAGAAAGAAGAAGAAGAGAAGAAGAAAAAGAAGAAGACAAGAAAAAACAACAACAAAACAAAACAAAAACGACAAAACAAAAACAACGATGACGAAAACGACGACACGCAACGGTTTAAAAATGGGACAAAAAAATAAAGACCAAAAACTAAAGAAGACAACAAAAAAAAAAAATTTAAAAAAAGAAAAAAAACGAAGAAAAAAAAAAAAAAGAAGACTAAAAAAAAAAAAAAAAAAAAAAGACCAACAACAATAAGAACAAAATGAAGAAGAATGTAGGGAAGTGAAGAAAAAGAAAAGAAAAGAAGAAGAAGAAGAAAAGGCAATGGGGGGGAAAAAATTTGGATGCCCAAAAAAAAAGAAAGAAAAAAAGAGAAAAAAGTAAACAGAGAAAAAAAAAGATGCACTATTCAGACCTTCTAGTTAAAGGCTGTAATGTTGTTGTCAATTGCTTACAAATGTCTCTGTTGGCTCCCCTAGTTTATACCCTTCCCCCCATATGACGTCATATCTTCTAAAAGAAATCTTCTGAAAGAAATCTTCCGTCCGGGCTTTTTAAACTAAAAAAAAACAAAAGGAAAAAAGAAAAAGAAAGGAAAAAGCGACGAGCAAAAATATGTGTTTGGTGTTGGGGGTGTGTGTGTGGTGTTGGGGTGTGTGTGTGTGTGTTGTGTGTGTGTGTGGTGTTCTGTGTGTCTGTGTTGTGGGTTTGTGTGTGTGGGGGTGTGTGTGTGTGTGTTTTGAGACAATTCAGCAACAACATACTTCTACTGACCCAAAAAACCCTCCCCTCTACAACACACCCACACAACATTTTTTACACAAACACAAAACAAATACACACACACCACAACACACACAACACACAACACACACACACACCCAAAAAACACACACCACACACACACAATCTTTCACCGCGGTGACAGCCCAAATGGCAACACTAGACGGGGTGTTATTGTTTTTTACTTGTCTGCTGTTTCTTTGCTTTGGCCATAAGTGTCTAGTTACCAAAAGTGTCGGTTGTGGTGTTGTGTGTGTGTTTTGTGTGTGTGTGTGTGTGTGTATGTGTGTGTGTGTGTGTGTGTGTGTGGTGCGTGTTGTGTGGTGGGTGTTGTGTGTGGTGTGTGTGTTGGGGGGTTGTGTGTGTTTTGTGTGTGGGGTTGTTGGTGTTTGGGGGTTGTGTGTGTGTGTGTGTGTGTTGTGTGTGTGGTGTGTGGGGGGTTTTTGTTTGGGGGTGTGTGGGGTGTGTTGGGGGGTGTGTGTTTTGTGTTTGTGTTTGTGTTGTTTGTGTGGTGGGGGTGCGTGGGGTGCGGGTGGGTGTGTGTGTGTGTGGTGTGGGGGTGTGCGGGCGCGCGCGCGCTCCATTTCGCGCCCCTGTCGTTATATTAGATTCCACAGTTTTCGTGAGGTGAAGTTCTTCGTGTGTATCATCACAAATATGTACACCCAATGGCGTTTTTTTTTTGCCAAATACCTTTTAAATAGAACCCTAAAGAAAATACTACTACTGATAGAGTGTTCCATTTTTGGGTTTTTTAAAGGTCAAAAGCTATGTGAACAAAGTACTTACCTTTTTTTCCTTCACGCTTTAGAAAAAAGTGCTGCATTTTCTATCATTGTCGTATTCCTAAACGCTTGACTAAAAAACGGGGAGTTTAAAATGTAGACCAAAATAGAAGGAATGAAAAGATGTAGCCCCAAAATAGAAGGAACTGAAAAGACGCTATTTAAAGGTGGGTGGGATTGCCTAGTGGTTGGCTTTTGGTTGACGTAAGGTTGATCTTTCACTGGGGCTCCTTTCAAAGGGATTTTTCTCCTAATTTTAACATTCGTTTCCGCCTCCCTCTAAAGCCCTTTAAGTGGGATTTAAACCAAATCCCGTGTCGAACGCACACAGAACTCTTGCACATTGCTAAAACAAAAATGTTCTGTTTTCGGAAAATGGGCCATTTGGCTGTAGGAAAGGTTTAAAAAATCTTGTTAAAAAACAACAACTGCAAGCACTGGCGTCGTGTTTTAGACTCATTCTTGAGGTGATTGTAACTTATGATGGAAAAAAAAGGTCAATGCACAAAATCGCACTATTGGCAAACCTCGGAGCTTTAGCCGGGAACGAAAAACATGGGAAAATTTTATTAGTTTCTGAAATTTGCGCACAAATTGCTTTTTTTAATTTCACTAGAATAAGTACCCCTGGAAAAAAATTTCCGAAATGTATCTTTTTTAGAGAAAAAAAGAGTAATATCTCCTGGATCTTTAAAGTGTAATAGGGTGGCTGTTGTAAAATAGCAGTAGCAGCCCCAAAGGCGGTGTTTGATAATGTAATCTTTGCAATGTGGCAGTAGTCACTTCAAAATACCACTGCAATTAAATGTCCTTAGTAGTATTTTGTAGGTTTTTGGGTAAGTATGGTGTAGTAGTAGTAGTCGATAGTAGTGTTTTTAAAAGTATTTAGTAGTAGTGAGGGGAAGAGGAGGAGGAGGATTGAGGTGATGTCACATTACACGATATTTTAAAAATCTGTTTAAATAGTTAGATTCTCAGATTCCCAAACACAAATTCGCACAGCTATGACGCTCTTCAGTGCGTTGCGCTAAAATGCTGTTCCCCTTTCCTTTCAAAGTGTGTTACTGCTTTCCCCTGTTTAAATTTACCTCCCCCAAAAAACCCCCTGTTTCGTTTGTACCTTTATATTGCTAGGATAGAACTAGAAATGGATTTCGGAGGCAAATGTTGCTTTCAAACCAGCAGATGCCATGTGTATAGCTGTAATTGCTTGGTGCTATAAGCTTTGGGGTTCTGGCAAGAAAAAGTCGAAATGTAGATAAAAGTTATTAGATATATTCGTCACGGTTAGCGTGACGATATTTATATTTTTTTTTCATTTAAAACCGAGTTTTAGAAAAATGGCCCAAAGTTTTTGTTTCATTCGTTCCCGATCTGGAGTTTTGTGCTGGATAAGGAAGAAAAAAGCCAAAGTACAAAAAAGCGAGTAAATAAAATAAAGTTGATTTGTGTAAAAACTGATAATAAAAAAGCAGTTCACCCCGTCGCCCGTGTGTCTTAAACCCCGGTCAATGGGTCTTGTTTCCCCAAAACCCTTAAAATTATCGAAACGCCTGCGCCGAAGTTTTCAGGTTTTGGTGCGTGGGCCCGTTGGGTTTGGGGGAAGGTCATCTTTCTTCGGGCTAAACAGGTTTCCCCCTGCAAAATCAGGAGAGAAAGCGTCACGAAACTGACGATGAATGACTGCCCGCATCTGCGTTTATGACAATTAGCATTATATAGCCATGTGCACTGCTAAAAAAGCAGGAGCGGGCTGCGTATTGGATAAGCAGGGGAACTAGTTTCGGTGTTTGTGTTTAAACAGTGCGCTTTTTAAAAAACAGTTGTGCGGGGTAATAATTTTGCAAGTTCTTTCCCCCTGTCTTTCTGTGTGGTGTACTGTGGGGACTCGGTGCAGCGTCTCTGTTTTCCTTGTGTCTGTTTTTCTATACCGCACCCACTCCTCACAATTGCAGCGCAAAAGTCACAACACCTCGTTTTTTCTCCCTCTGCCAGTCTGGAGAATATCCAGAGCATGAGAAGGATTGGGGTTTTAAAGAATTTCCCCGATTTGTGGTAGAATTTTACCCGCAGGTGAGGGCCGAGGGTTTTAAGGCAAAAAATGATGTGATGGTACCAGAGGAGGTAACTTTTTCCCCTACCACTACCCTTACCAAAACCAAACAAAAAGTGTCAGTAACTAAAAAAATTACCGAATTGGTTGAGAGCTTAAAAAAGGGGTTTAAATCGATAAAAAGATCATGGTTGAATGGTCTGAATTAGCTAAGTCCCCAAAAATGGTTGTTTGTAGGCTGAGGGTTTGGTTGTTGGTGGGTTAGATAGTTGGGATGTTAGATGGATGGTTCCTTTTTTGCTTGGTTTTTCCCCTTCAGCCATTTGGGGACAATGGCAGCCCTGCAGCTCCAACAGCGAGATAGAGCCGGGAGAGTACCACGTGACGAGACAAAAGCTTCCTTAATCAGCGGGGAACCCTGAAGAGGCTTTTCTGTAGCAGTTAGTAGAAGCGCGAAGCGCCGTATGCAGGTCAGAGTGATAAACCAAAGGAAAATTTCGGCCCGCACTCCAGCTTTGGGGGTTTTTTTTTTTTCATTTTTTGTGGTTTTTATAAAATTGAAAACCCAACAATTTTTTACCCTTTTGGTTTCCGCCCCTCCCCCCAAACTATTTATTGTGTTTGAATGATTAGCTTTGATAGAAAACTCGCGTGATTTTGCACAAATTTGGAGGTCATGTGCCCCCCCCCTTTCTTTGTCTTCTTTAAAACCCAAACCCCAATATTCATGCTCGAGGGATTGGTGTAGGAACACAAGCAGTCCCCAGTTGATCTCCCCTTTAAACCTTTCTCTGATTTGTATCGTCTTTTTCACCACCCCCTAAAAAGGTGCATTTTTTACCATGGATTTAAACGAGCGAAAATCAGTTTGGTCGCGGCACTGTAAAAAGTCCCATTAACTCAAAAGAATAGTGGGTGATTTTTACAGCGCGGATTCGAATCCGTTCGTTGATTTAAAATTTTCTTGGGAGTCGTTGTATTAGGCATGATTTTCCTTCATTTTCTGCCTCCTAATCTACCGGAGTCGGGTGTTCGGCATTACATGATCTTTAAAACTGGTGTCTTCCTTCGCATGCCCGGGGCGCATGTGGGATTTTTCCAATATTTCACTATGGAGGGGCGTAAATTTATGGAAAATATGTTGTCGTGCTTTTTTTGGGACTTTACGACTTCGGCTTATATAGCTTTTTATCCGGGCCCCAAAAAAACACAGTCATAAATGTCTGACTGGTCTCATAGTCTTCTTCTGTGTCTGTCTTGTCCTCTGTCTGTCTGTCTGTCTGCCTGTCTGTTTGTTTGGCTGTCTGTGTCCCTGTGCCCTGCTCCTCTTGTCTTCTCTGTCGGTCGTTGTTATCTCTGTCCCTGTTGTCTGTCTGTCTGTCTGTCTGTCTGTCTGTCTGTCTCTCTCTCCTCTCTCTCTCTCTCTTCTCTCTCTCTTTTCTCTCCTCTCTCTCTTTTTCTCTTCTCTCTTCTCTCTCTTCTTCCCTCCCTCTTTTCTCTTCTCTCTTCTCTCTTCTTCTCTCTCTCTCTCTCCTTTTTTTCTTTCTTCTTCTTCTTCTTCTTCTTCTTCTTTTCTTCTTCTTCGTCTTCTTCTTTTCTTCTTCTTCTTCTTCTTTTCTTCTTCTTTCTTTTCTCTTTTTTTTCTCTTTCTTTTTCCTAAACTTCACGCCCCCCTTCTTACCACCCCCGCTCCTTCTTTTCGGAGTTAGGGTGTTGGTTTTTTATTGTCATCTCTAACTCGCGAAAAAAAAAAATGCATGAAGAAGGAGGGGCGAGGAGGAGGGGGGGGGTAAAAAGAAAAAAAAAGAAGGGGGAGAAGTTTATAAGTAAGAAAATTAGGGACACTGGAGGGAATTTTACAATTCATTTAAGATCTGGGGATTAGTTAACAGAAATAAAGTAAAGAAAATCCGATTTAAACTTTTAAAAGGGGGGGAAAAACCTTTCGTTTCAGGCAAATAGATTGTTTTTTACTAGTGTAGCCGTCCCCTGAACACACACACACACCCACACCACCACACACACACCACAACAAAACAACAGGGGGGGGGGGGAGGGGGGGGGGAGGGGGGGAGAGAGAGGAAAGGAGAGGAGAGAGAGAGGATGAAGGAGGGGAGAGAGAGGGGGAAAGGAGAGAGGAGAGAGAAGAGAGAGAGAGAGGGGGAGAGAATCAGACAGAGCAGAAACAGACATAGAAAGACAGACAAAGGAGACAGTACAGAGAGAGGGAGACAGAGAGAGAAGACAAGAGGTAAAAGACAGGGGAAAAAGGATGGGGAAACACACACCACCCCAACAACACTACACATACACTTTAAAGCCACACACGCACGCAAAACATGCACACACAACACACACACACACAGACACCACACAACACACACCACCACACACACACAACCACCACACTCACTTTTTTCTGGGCACAAAAAAAAAACCCCAAAACCCTCCTTTCCCATAAAACTAGACGGAAAGTCATACAAGTTTTTGCCCTTTTTTTTTTTTTTTTTTACTGAAATTACAAACACTGAATTGTACAGGGGAAAAACACAAAAACCAACCCCACACACACACACACCACACACACACCCACCGGCGCGCGCGCGCACGCAACACACACACGCCACGCACACACAAAACACCCCCATGACAATTAAAGGCCGTTACAACTTTCAAAAATCACGCAAAATAATTCAATAAACATGCCCAAAGAAGGGGGTGAGCCGAGAGGGGAATCCCATAATTGTCACTCAGTAAAAAAAAAGTAATTAAAAAAAAACAACAAAAAAAAACAGCAAAACAAAAGAGTAGGAGGAGAAAAAGGGAGGGGGGGAGGTGGCGGAAGACAAAGGAAAAGAACCCTTTGA
This sequence comes from Stramonita haemastoma, assembly GCA_030674155.1. Classification (NCBI taxonomy): domain Eukaryota; kingdom Metazoa; phylum Mollusca; class Gastropoda; order Neogastropoda; family Muricidae; genus Stramonita; species Stramonita haemastoma. Next base: position 165 of record JASPKP010008604.1, on the reverse strand, counting down.
AAGATAAATGGGAAAATTTAGCATGATTCATTTGACAAATTTGTCGCTTTTTTTCGACACGAAAAAAGTTCCGGTGTGGGTGCTTTAAGGAAATAAGTTCGTGATATTGAACACCCCACAAAGACGGTGCCCCCCCGTTAGGGGACCTCACTGGAAGAGCCGATG
>JASPKP010008603.1:0-11359 GCA_030674155.1 Stramonita haemastoma | reverse complement strand
CGGCGTTTGCGTCACAATGCTTCTAGTTCTTTAGCTCTTATTCATGGGAGGGTGGGTATGCATGCGCGCGTGCGCGCGTTCTCTGGTTTTTGTGTGTGCGGTTTTTTGTGTTTGCGCGTGTGGAGGGGACCCGGCAGATTACTGTGGTGTATGATATTATATGAAATTATTATTGGATGGTGTTGTGGGGGTGATTTTTGCCCACACTGTACTCTGTTTCTATGCGACAAACTTGGCTCTGTACAAGCGGGGTTGCCATCTTGCGGGCCGTGGTGTCGCCACAATTGCAGTGCCACACACATCCAAAATGGTTGTCCAGTCTGTCTGCATAGTGTAGAATAGGGTCCTGCTGCCCCGGGCTCTGGAACTGCGGAAAAGTGCGGGCGGCAAGGTCCCGAAAACGGCGTTTGCGTCACAATGCTTCTAGTTCTTTAGCTCTTATTCATGGGAGGGTGGGTATGCATGCGCGCGTGCGCGCGTTCTCTGGTTTTTGTGTGTGCGGTTTTTTGTGTTTGCGCGTGTGGAGGGGACCCGGCAGATTTACTGTGGTGTATGATATTATATGAAATTATTATTGGATGGTGTTGTGGGGGTGATTTTTGCCTACACTGTACTCTGTTTCTATGCGACAAACTTGGCTCTGTACAAGCGGGGTTGCCATCTTGCGGGCCGTGGTGTCGCCACATTGCAGTGCCACACACATCCAAAATGGTTGTCCAGTCTGTCTGCATAGTGTAGAATAGGGTCCTGCTGCCCCGGGCTCTGGAATGCGGAAAAGTGCGGGCGGCAAGGTCCCGAAAACGGCGTTTGCGTCCACATGCTTCTAGTTCTTTAGCTCTTATTCATGGGAGGGTGGGTATGCATGCGCGCGTGCGCGCGTTCTCTGGTTTTTGTGTGTGCGGTTTTTTGTGTTTGCGCGTGTGGAGGGGACCCGGCAGATTACTGTGGTGTATGATATTATATGAAATTATTATTGGATGGTGTTGTGGGGGTGATTTTTGCCCACACTGTACTCTGTTTCTATGCGACAAACTTGGCTCTGTACAAGCGGGGTTGCCATCTTGCGGGCCGTGGTGTCGCCACAATTGCAGTGCCACACACATCCAAAATGGTTGTCCAGTCTGTCTGCATAGTGTAGAATAGGGTCCTGCTGCCCCGGGCTCTGGAACTGCGGAAAAAGTGCGGGCGGCAAGGTCCCGAAAACGGCGTTTGCGTCACAATGCTTCTAGTTCTTTAGCTCTTATTCATGGGAGGGTGGGTATGCATGCGCGCGTGCGCGCGTTCTCTGGTTTTTGTGTGTGCGGTTTTTTGTGTTTGCGCGTGTGGAGGGGACCCGGCAGATTACTGTGGTGTATGATATTATATGAAATTATTATTGGATGGTGTTGTGGGGGTGATTTTTGCCCACACTGTACTCTGTTTCTATGCGACAAACTTGGCTCTGTACAAGCGGGGTTGCCATCTTGCGGGCCGTGGTGTCGCCACAATTGCAGTGCCACACACATCCAAAATGGTTGTCCAGTCTGTCTGCATAGTGTAGAATAGGGTCCTGCTGCCCCGGGCTCTGGAACTGCGGAAAAGTGCGGGCGGCAAGGTCCCGAAAACGGCGTTTGCGTCACAATGCTTCTAGTTCTTTAGCTCTTATTCATGGGAGGGTGGGTATGCATGCGCGCGTGCGCGCGTTCTCTGGTTTTTGTGTGTGTGCGGTTTTTTGTGTTTGCGCGTGTGGAGGGGACCCGGCAGATTACTGTGGTGTATGATATTATATGAAATTATTATTGGATGGTGTTGTGGGGGTGATTTTTGCCCACACTGTACTCTGTTTCTATGCGACAAACTTGGCTCTGTACAAGCGGGGTTGCCATCTTGCGGGCCGTGGTGTCGCCACAATTGCAGTGCCACACACATCCAAAATGGTTGTCCAGTCTGTCTGCATAGTGTAGAATAGGGTCCTGCTGCCCCGGGCTCTGGAACTGCGGAAAAGTGCGGGCGGCAAGGTCCCGAAAACGGCGTTTGCGTCACAATGCTTCTAGTTCTTTAGCTCTTATTCATGGGAGGGTGGGTATGCATGCGCGCGTGCGCGCGTTCTCTGGTTTTTGTGTGTGCGGTTTTTTGTGTTTGCGCGTGTGGAGGGGACCCGGCAGATTACTGTGGTGTATGATATTATATGAAATTATTATTGGATGGTGTTGTGGGGGTGATTTTTGCCCACACTGTACTCTGTTTCTATGCGACAAACTTGGCTCTGTACAAGCGGGGTTGCCATCTTGCGGGCCGTGGTGTCGCCACAATTGCAGTGCCACACACATCCAAAATGGTTGTCCAGTCTGTCTGCATAGTGTAGATAGGGTCCTGCTGCCCCGGGCTCTGGAATGCGGAAAAGTGCGGGCGGCAAGGTCCCGAAAACGGCGTTTGCGTCACAATGCTTCTAGTTCTTTAGCTCTTATTCATGGGAGGGTGGGTATGCATGCGCGCGTGCGCGCGTTCTCTGGTTTTTGTGTGTGCGGTTTTTTGTGTTTGCGCGTGTGGAGGGGACCGGCAGATTACTGTGGTGTATGATATTATATGAAATTATTATTGGATGGTGTTGTGGGGGTGATTTTTGCCCACACTGTACTCTGTTTCTATGCGACAAACTTGGCTCTGTACAAGCGGGGTTGCCATCTTGCGGGCCGTGGTGTCGCCACAATTGCAGTGCCACACACATCCAAATGGTTGTCAGTCTGTCTGCATAGTGTAGAATAGGGTCCTGCTGCCCCGGGCTCTGGAATGCGGAAAAGTGCGGGCGGCAAGGTCCCGAAAACGGCGTTTGCGTCACAATGCTTCTAGTTCTTTAGCTCTTATTCATGGGAGGGTGGGTATGCATGCGCGCGTGCGGCGTTCTCTGGTTTTTGTGTGTGCGGTTTTTTGTGTTTGCGCGTGTGGAGGGGACCGGCAGATTACTGTGGTGTATGATATTATATGAAATTATTATTGGATGGTGTTGTGGGGGTGATTTTTGCCACACTGTACTCTGTTTCTATGCGACAAACTTGGCTCTGTACAAGCGGGGTTGCCATCTTGCGGGCGTGGTGTCGCCCAATTGCAGTGCCACACACATCCAAATGGTTGTCCAGTCTGTCTGCATAGTGTAGAATAGGGTCCTGCTGCCCGGGCTCTGGAATGCGGAAAAGTGCGGGCGGCAAGGTCCGAAAACGGCGTTTGCGTCACAATGCTTCTAGTTCTTTAGCTCTTATTCATGGGAGGGTGGGTATGCATGCGCGCGTGCGCGCGTTCTCTGGTTTTTGTGTGTGCGGTTTTTTTGTGTTTGCGCGTGTGGAGGGGACCCGGCAGATTACTGTGGTGTATGATATTATATGAAATTATTATTGGATGGTGTTGTGGGGGTGATTTTTGCCTACACTGTACTCTGTTTCTATGCGACAAACTTGGCTCTGTACAAGCGGGGTTGCCATCTTGCGGGCCGTGGTGTCGCCACAATTGCAGTGCCACACACATCCAAAATGGTTGTCCAGTCTGTCTGCATAGTGTAGAATAGGGTCCTGCTGCCCCGGGCTCTGGAACTGCGGAAAAGTGCGGGCGGCAAGGTCCCGAAAACGGCGTTTGCGTCACAATGCTTCTAGTTCTTTAGCTCTTATTCATGGGAGGGTGGGTATGCATGCGCGCGTGCGCGCGTTCTCTGGTTTTTGTGTGTGCGGTTTTTTGTGTTTGCGCGTGTGGAGGGGACCCGGCAGATTACTGTGGTGTATGATATTATATGAAATTATTATTGGATGGTGTTGTGGGGGTGATTTTTGCCTACACTGTACTCTGTTTCTATGCGACAAACTTGGCTCTGTACAAGCGGGGTTGCCATCTTGCGGGCCGTGGTGTCGCCACAATTGCAGTGCCACACACATCCAAAATGGTTGTCCAGTCTGTCTGCATAGTGTAGAATAGGGTCCTGCTGCCCCGGGCTCTGGAATGCGGAAAAGTGCGGGCGGCAAGGTCCCGAAAACGGCGTTTGCGTCACAATGCTTCTAGTTCTTTAGCTCTTATTCATGGGAGGGTGGGTATGCATGCGCGCGTGCGCGCGTTCTCTGGTTTTTGTGTGTGCGGTTTTTTTGTGTTTCGCGCGTGTGGAGGGGACCCGGCAGATTACTGTGGTGTATGATATTATATGAAATTATTATTGGATGGTGTTGTGGGGGTGATTTTTGCCTACACTGTACTCTGTTTCTATGCGACAAACTTGGCTCTGTACAAGCGGGGTTGCCATCTTGCGGGCCGTGGTGTCGCCACAATTGCAGTGCCACACACATCCAAAATGGTTGTCCAGTCTGTCTGCATAGTGTAGAATAGGGTCCTGCTGCCCGGGCTCTGGAACTGCGGAAAAGTGCGGGCGGCAAGGTCCCGAAAACGGCGTTTGCGTCACAATGCTTCTAGTTCTTTAGCTCTTATTCATGGGAGGGTGGGTATGCATGCGCGCGTGCGCGCGTTCTCTGGTTTTTGTGTGTGCGGTTTTTTGTGTTTGCGCGTGTGGAGGGGACCCGGCAGATTACTGTGGTGTATGATATTATATGAAATTATTATTGGATGGTGTTGTGGGGGTGATTTTTGCCTACACTGTACTCTGTTTCTATGCGACAAAACTTGGCTCTGTACAAGCGGGGTTGCCATCTTGCGGGCCGTGGTGTCGCCACAATTGCAGTGCCACACACATCCAAAATGGTTGTCCAGTCTGTCTGCATAGTGTAGAATAGGGTCCTGCTGCCCCGGGCTCTGGAAGTGCGGAAAAGTGCGGGCGGCAAGGTCCCGAAAACGGCGTTTGCGTCACAATGCTTCTAGTTCTTTAGCTCTTATTCATGGGAGGGTGGGTATGCATGCGCGCGTGCGCGCGTTCTCTGGTTTTTGTGTGTGCGGTTTTTTGTGTTTGCGCGTGTGGAGGGGACCCGGCAGATTACTGTGGTGTATGATATTATATGAAATTATTATTGGATGGTGTTGTGGGGGTGATTTTTGCCTACACTGTACTCTGTTTCTATGCGACAAACTTGGCTCTGTACAAGCGGGGTTGCCATCTTGCGGGCCGTGGTGTCGCCACAATTGCAGTGCCACACACATCCAAATGGTTGTCCAGTCTGTCTGCATAGTGTAGAATAGGGTCCTGCTGCCCCGGGCTCTGGAAGTGCGGAAAAGTGCGGGCGGCAAGGTCCGAAAACGGCGTTTGCGTCACAATGCTTCTAGTTCTTTAGCTCTTATTCATGGGAGGGTGGGTATGCATGCGCGCGTGCGCGCGTTCTCTGGTTTTTGTGTGTGCGGTTTTTTGTGTTTGCGCGTGTGGAGGGGACCCGGCAGATTACTGTGGTGTATGATATTATATGAAATTATTATTGGATGGTGTTGTGGGGGTGATTTTTGCCTACATGTACTCTGTTTCTATGCGACAAACTTGGCTCTGTACAAGCGGGGTTGCCATCTTGCGGGCCGTGGTGTCGCCACAATTGCAGTGCCACACACATCCAAAATGGTTGTCCAGTCTGTCTGCATAGTGTAGAATAGGGTCCTGCTGCCCGGGCTCTGGAACTGCGGAAAAGTGCGGGCGGCAAGGTCCCGAAAACGGCGTTTGCGTCACAATGCTTCTAGTTCTTTAGCTCTTATTCATGGGAGGGTGGGTATGCATGCGCGCGTGCGCGCGTTCTCTGGTTTTTGTGTGTGCGGTTTTTTTGTGTTTGCGCGTGTGGAGGGGACCCGGCAGATTACTGTGGTGTATGATATTATATGAAATTATTATTGGATGGTGTTGTGGGGGTGATTTTTGCCTACACTGTACTCTGTTTCTATGCGACAAACTTGGCTCTGTACAAGCGGGGTTGCCATCTTGCGGGCCGTGGTGTCGCCACAATTGCAGTGCCACACACATCCAAAATGGTTGTCCAGTCTGTCTGCATAGTGTAGAATAGGGTCCTGCTGCCCCGGGCTCTGGAACTGCGGAAAAGTGCGGGCGGCAAGGTCCCGAAAACGGCGTTTGCGTCACAATGCTTCTAGTTCTTTAGCTCTTATTCATGGGAGGGTGGGTATGCATGCGCGCGTGCGCGCGTTCTCTGGTTTTTGTGTGTGCGGTTTTTTGTGTTTGCGCGTGTGGAGGGGACCGGCAGATTACTGTGGTGTATGATATTATATGAAATTATTATTGGATGGTGTTGTGGGGGTGATTTTTGCCTACACTGTACTCTGTTTCTATGCGACAAACTTGGCTCTGTACAAGCGGGGTTGCCATCTTGCGGGCCGTGGTGTCGCCACAATTGCAGTGCCACACACATCCAAAATGGTTGTCCAGTCTGTCTGCATAGTGTAGAATAGGGTCCTGCTGCCCCGGGCTCTGGAAGTGCGGAAAAGTGCGGGCGGCAAGGTCCCGAAAACGGCGTTTGCGTCACAATGCTTCTAGTTCTTTAGCTCTTATTCATGGGAGGGTGGGTATGCATGCGCGCGTGCGCGCGTTCTCTGGTTTTTGTTGTGTGCGGTTTTTTGTGTTTGCGCGTGTGGAGGGACCGGCAGATTACTGTGGTGTATGTATTTATGAATTATTATTGGATGGTGTTGTGGGGGTGATTTTTGCTACACTTATTGTTTCTATGCGACAAACTTGGCTCTGTACAAGCGGGGTTGCATCTTGGGGCCGTGGTGTCGCCAATTGCGTGCCACACACATCCAAAATGGTTGTCCAGTTGTCTGCATAGTGTAGAATAGGGTCCTGCTGCCCGGGCTCTGGAAGTGCGGAAAAGTGCGGGCGGCAAGGTCCGAAAACGGCGTTTGCGTCACAATGCTTCTAGTTCTTTAGCTCTTATTCATGGGAGGGTGGGTATGCATGCGCGCGTGCGCGCGTTCTCTGGTTTTTGTTGTTGCGGTTTTTGTGTTTGCGGTGTGGAGGGGACCCGGCAGATACTGTGGTGTATGATATTATATGAAATTATTATTGGATGTGTTGTGGGGGTGATTTTTGCCACACTGTACTTGTTTCTATGCGACAAACTTGGCTTGTAAAGCGGGGTTGCCATCTTGCGGGCCGTGGTGTCGCCACAATTGCAGTGCCACACACATCCAAATGGTTGTCCAGTCTGTCTGCATAGTGTAGATAGGGTCCTGCTGCCCCGGGCTCTGGAATGCGGAAAAGTGCGGGCGGAAGGTCCCGAAAACGGCGTTTGCGTCACAATGCTTCTAGTTCTTTAGCTCTTATTCATGGGAGGGTGGGTATGCATGCGCGCGTGCGCGCGTTCTCTGGTTTTTGTGTGTGCGGTTTTTGTGTTTGCGCGTGGGAGGGGACCGGCGATTACTGTGGTGTATGTATTAATGAAATTATTATTGGATGGTGTTGTGGGGGTGATTTTGCACACTGTCTCGTTTCTATGCGAACTGCTTGTACAAGCGGGGTTGCCATCTTGGGGCCGTGGTGTCGCCACAATTGCAGTGCACACACATCCAAAAGGTTGTCAGTCTGTCTGCATAGTGTAGAATAGGGTCCTGCTGCCCGGGCTCTGGAATGCGGAAAAGTGCGGGCGGCAGGTCCGAAACGGCGTTTGCGTCACAATGCTTTAGTTCTTTAGCTTTATTCATGGGAGGGTGGTATGCATGCGCGCGTGCGCGCGTTCTTGTTTTTGTGTGTGCGGTTTTTTGTGTTTGCGGTGTGGAGGGACCGGCGATTACTGTGGTGTATGATATTATATGAAATTATTATTGGTGGTGTTGTGGGGGTGATTTTTGCACACTGTACTCTGTTTTATGCGACAAACTTGGCTCTGTACAAGCGGGGTTGCCATTTGCGGGCGTGGTGTCGCCACAATTGCAGTGCCACACACATCCAAAATGGTTGTCCAGTCTGTCTGCATAGTGTAGATAGGTCCTGCTGCCCCGGGCTCTGGAAGTGCGGAAAAGTGCGGGCGGCAAGGTCCCGAAAACGGCGTTTGCGTCACAATGCTTCTAGTTCTTTAGCTCTTATTCATGGAGGGTGGGTATGCATGCGCGCGTGCGCGCGTTCTCTGGTTTTTGTGTGTGCGGTTTTTTGTGTTTGCGCGTGTGGAGGGGACCCGGCAGATTACTGTGGTGTATGATATTATATGAAATTATTATTGGATGTGTTGTGGGGGTGATTTTTGCCACACTGTACTCTGTTTCTATGCGACAAACTTGGCTCTGTACAAGCGGGGTTGCCATCTTGGGGCCGTGGTGTCGCCACAATTGCAGTGCCACACACATCCAAAATGGTTGTCCAGTCTGTCTGCATAGTGTAGAATAGGGTCCTGTGCCGGGCTTGGAATGCGGAAAAGTGCGGGCGGCAAGGTCCGAAAACGGCGTTTGCGTCACAATGCTTCTAGTTCTTTAGCTCTTATTCATGGGAGGGTGGGTTGATGCGCGCGTGCGCGCGTTCTTGGTTTTTGTGTGTGCGGTTTTTGTGTTGCGGTGTGGAGGGGACCGGCAGATTACTGGGTGTATGTATTATATGAAATTATTATTGGATGGTGTTGTGGGTGATTTTTGCCACAGTACTCTGTTTCTATGCGACAACTTGGCTCTGTACAAGCGGGGTTGCCATTTGGGGCCGTGGTGTCGCCACATTGCAGTGCCACACACATCCAAAATGGTTGTCCAGTCTGTCGCATAGTGTAGAATAGGGTCCTGCTGCCGGCTCTGGAATGCGGAAAAGTGCGGCGGCAAGGTCCGAAAGGGTTGCGTCAAATGCTTCTAGTTCTTTAGCTCTTATTCATGGGAGGGTGGGTATGCATGCGCGCGTGCGCGCGTTCTTGGTTTTTGTGTGTGCGGTTTTTTGTGTTTGCGCGTGTGGAGGGACCCGGCAGATTCTGTGGTGTATGATTATTGAAATTATTATTGGTGGTGTTGTGGGGGTGATTTTTGCCACACTGTACTTGTTTTATGCGACAAACTTGGCTCTGTACAAGCGGGTTGCCATCTTGCGGGCCGTGGTGTCGCCACAATTGCAGTGCCAACACATCAATGGTTGTCCAGTCTGTCTGCTAGTGTAGATGGGTCCTGCTGCCCCGGCTCTGGAAGCGGAAAAGTGCGGCGGCAAGGTCCGAAACGGCGTTGCGTCACAATGCTTCTAGTTCTTTGCTCTTATTCATGGGGGGTGGGTATGCATGCGCGCGTGCGCGCGTTCTTGGTTTTTGTGTGTGCGTTTTTTGTGTTTGCGTGTGGAGGGGACCGGCGATTACTGTGGTGTATGATATTATATGAAATTATTATTGGATGTGTTGTGGGGGTGATTTTTGCCACACTGTACTCTGTTTCTATGCACAAACTTGGCTCTGTACAAGGCGGGTTTGCCATCTTGCGGGCCGTGGTGTCGCCACAATTGCAGTGCCACACACATCCAAAATGGTTGTCCAGTCTGTTGCAATAGTGTAGAATAGGGTCTGCTGCCCGGGCTCTGGAAGCTGCGCGGAAAAGTGCGGGCGGCAAGGTCCCGAAAACGGCGTTTGCGTCACAATGCTTCTAGTTCTTTAGCTCTTATTCATGGGAGGGTGGGTATGCATGCGCGCGTGCGCGCGTTCTCTGGTTTTTGTGTGTGCGGTTTTTTGTGTTTGCGCGTGTGGGGGGACCGGCAGATTACTGTGGTGTATGTATTATATGAATTATTATTGGTGGTGTTGTGGGGGTGATTTTTGCCCACACTGTACTCTGTTTCTATGCGACAAACTTGGCTCTGTACAAGCGGGGTTGCCATCTTGCGGGCCGTGGTGTGCCACAATTGCAGTGCCACAACATCCAAAATGGTTGTCCAGTCTGTCTGCATAGTGTAGAATGGTCCTGCTGCCCGGGCTCGGAATGCGAAAATTTGCGGGCGGAGGTCCGAAAAGCGTTTGCGTCCATGCTTCTAGTTCTTTGTTTATTCTGGGAGGGTGGGTATGCATGCGCGCTGCGCGGTTCTCTGGTTTTTGTGTGTGCGGTTTTTTGTGTTTGCGCGTGTGGGGGGACCCGGCAGATTACTGTGTGTATGAATTATATGATAAATTATTGGATGGTGTTGTGGGGGTATTTTTGCCACACTGTACTTGTTTCTATGCGACAACTTGGCTGTACAAGGGGTTGCCTCTTGCGGGCCTGGTGTCGCCACAATTGCAGGTGCCACCACATCAAAATGGTTGTCCAGTCTGCTGCATATGTAGAAAGGGTCCTGCTGCCCCGGGCTCTGGAATGCGGAAAAGTGCGGGCGGCAAGGTCCCGAAAACGGCGTTTGCGTCACATGCTTCTAGTTTTTAGCTCTTATTCTGGGAGGGTGGGTATGCATGCGGCGGGGCGCGTTCTGGTTTTTGTGTGTGCGGTTTTTTGTGTTTCGGGTGGTAGGGGACCGGCGTTCTGGTGTTGTATATAGATTTTATGGATGGTGTTGTGGGGGTGATTTGCTACGTACTCTGTTTTATGCGAAAATTGGTCGGTTACAGCGGGGTTATTTGCCGTGTGTGACATTGCAGTCAACATCAAAATGGTTGTCAGTCTGTTGCCATTGGTAGATGGGTCTGCTGCCCCGGGCTCGAACTGCGGAAAAGGTTTGCGGGCGGCAAGGTCCGAACGGCGTTTGGTCACAATGTTCTGTCTTGCTCTACATGGGAGGGGGTATGCATGGGCGTGCGCGCGTTCTTGTTTTTGTGTTGTTTTTTGTGTTGCGCGTGTGGGGGGACCCGCAGATTTGTGGGTATGTTTTATTGAAATTATTATTGGTGGTGTTGTGGGGTGTTTGCCACTGACCGTTTCTATGCGACAAAACTTGGCTCTGTACAAGGGGTGATTTGGGGCGTGGTTTCGCCACATGCAGTGCCACACTCCAAAATGGTTGTCCAGCTGTCTGCAAGTGGAATGGGTCCTGCTGCGGGCTCTGAAATGCGGAAAAGTGCGGGCGGAAGTCCCGAAAGGCTTTGCTCACATGCTTTATCTTAGCTTTATTCAGGGGGGTGGTAGCAGCGGCGTTGCGCGCGTTCTCTGTTTTTTGTGGCTTTTTTGTGTTTGGGTGTGGAGGGGCCCGGCAGATTCTGTGGTGTATGTTTATATGATTTATTGGAGGAGTGTGTTGTGGGGGGATTTTTGCCTACACTGTACTCTGTTTCTATGGACAAATTGGCTCTGTCATGGGGGGTTGCCATTTGGGCCATGCGTTGCCACACAATCAAGTGCCACTCATCCAAAATGGTTGTCAGGTCTGCTATGTCGGATAGGGTCCTGCTGCCGGGATCTGGAAGGCGGAAAGTCGCGGACGGGTTCGTCACAAGGCGTTTGCGTCAAGCTTCTAGTTCTTTAGCTCTTATTTTGGGATGGGTGGGTGCATGCGCGCGTGGCGTTCTTGGTTTTTGTGTGTGCGGTTTTTTGTGTT
>JASPKP010000860.1:0-35731 GCA_030674155.1 Stramonita haemastoma | reverse complement strand
GTATGCTAGACACATTTAGTGCACATGAAAGAACTTACGGCAACGAGGGAGTTGTTCCTGGCAACATTCTGTGGAAAAAAAACAACACTCAGATAGGGAGGAAATACACATGCAGAACGAAAACAAAAATGGGTGGCGCTGCTCTTGTGGCGACATGCTCTCCCTAGGGACAGCAGCCCGAAATTCACGCAGAGAAATCTGCCGTGACTTTAAAGTAATGTCTAAAACAAACGCTATGGAACGTGACTTTGCTGTGAAATCAACTCATTTTACCCAGTGGATTAGGCAGTGGGTATATCTTGCCTTGTCTGGCAAGCATACCTATGTTTTCTTTTTTTCTGTAGATTTGATATATAAAACGAAACTATCCAGAAAAATGAAAAGCATTTAAACAGACATTACATTGAAATAGACATAAAAACTCTGTAATCATTTCTAAATTGCATGGTTTTTTTTGATATTTTGTGTAGGTGTGTTTGATTTTTAAACTAAGGTGAAAATAGTCCGTCACAGCAGAATTAATCGACCAGTTTCCTAGCAACCCCATTCAGTTCTAAACAAGCATTTCTTCTGTGGGAATACCAGGGACCTTATCAGTAGAAATAGCATCCCATCTTTGGACATTCTGTGCTAGAGATTTCTCCTTTTCTGTCCCTCCTTTTCTTTCTGCTTTCTCCTCACTTCTCTCTCCTCTTCCTTTCATGCCTACTTTCTGCCTACCCAGCCCATTCTCCTGCCTTTCTTCCTGCAAACAGAGGGTTTTCCTGGTTCATAGGAAAGCGAGAGTTGTTATGCTAAGAGCTTGTCATGGCTGAAGACATCTCAACATAATATTTTACAACACAACAACATTTTAATGTAGGCCTCCACACTTTACTGACATCAATAACTGACAAAGCTTTTGGCCTGGGCCAAGTAGAATTTAGAGAAGGGCATTGGTATGTATGTACCCCACAGTCAGACTGAGTGAGTGAGTAGTGGATTGGTTGATTGATTGATAGAGTGATTGGTTGATGGATTCATTAATTGTAGATTGATTCATTGATCTACTGATTACTTGATTAGTTGATCGGTTGATTGATAACCATTTTTTCATGGTTGACAATAAATAGTATCACTTGTTTTTTTTCTTCCGGCTCTTAAAAAGAAGATAGATAGATAGATAGATAGATAGATAGATAGATAGATAGATAGATAGATAGATAGATAGATAGATAGATAGATGGATGGATGGATGGTGGTGGTGGGTGGGTGGGTGGTGGTGGGTGGAGTGGATGGATGGATGGATGGATGGATGGATGGATGGATGGATGGATGGATGGATGGATGGATGGATGGATGGATAGATAGATAGATAGATAGATAGATAGATAGATAGATGATAGATAGATAGATAGATAGATAGATAGATAGATAGATAGATAGATAGATAGATAGAAGATAGGTACAAGATAGATAGACAGACAGACAGACAGACAGACAGACAGACGGACAGATGGATAGATAGATAGATAGATAGATAGATAGATAGATAGATAGATAGATAGATAGATAGATAGATAGATAGATAGATAGATAGATAGATAGATGATTGATAGATAGTTTGATAGAAATAAAAGAGAGATGATAGAGAAGAAGAGGAGGAGAGAGAGAGAGAGAGAGAGAGAGAGAGAGAGAGAGAGAGAGAGAGAGAGAGAGAGAGAGAGAGAGAGAGAGGAGAGAGAAGAGAGAGAGAGAGAGAGGAGAGAGAGAGAGAGAGAGAGAGAGAGAGAGAGAGAGACACACACACACACACAGACAGAGAGACAGAGAGAAGAGAGAGAGAGACAGAGAGAAGAGAGACAGAGAGACAGAGAGACAGAGAGAGACAGACAGACAGACAGACAGACAGACAGAGACACACGAGAGGAGAGAGAGAGAGAGAGAGAGAGAGAGAGAGAGAGAGAGAGAGAGAGAGAGAGAGAGAGGAGAGAGAGAGAGAGAGAGAGAGAGAGAGAGAGAGAGACAGACAGACAGACAGACAGACAGACAGACAGACAGACAGACAGACAGACAGACAGACAGACAGACAGACAGAGAGAGAGAGAGGAGAGAGGAGAGAGAAGAGAGAGGAGAGAGAGAGAGAGAGAGAGAGAGAGAGAGAGAGAGAGAGAGAGAGAGAGAGAGAGAGAGAGAGAGAGAGAGAAGAGAGAGAGAGAGAGAGAGAGAGAGAGAGAAGAGAGAGAGAGAGAGAGAGACAAGGCAAGGCAAAATTCTTTTATTCGAGGATAATAAATAAGCACTCGTGTGCTTTTTTACATCCAGTCCCCGCCCTTTTCAGGGATAACATCAAGATAAAAAGATAGCCTCAACTAAACAACAATTATAATGATTCAAATACCAAGAGCAAGAAACCGTACCAAGTATCAAACAACAGGTAAGAAATAAGACAGAGATACAATATTAAGGTAATGTTATTAAAAGGCACTCATTCAGAAACGAGAATAAGAAATAAGAATCTATGATGACTCTGATTTGAGTTTTTAAAAAAATATTGAAAAGAAAAAAAACAAACAAACAAACAAACAAATAACAACAACAACAACAACAACAACAACAACAACAACAACAACAACAACAAACAAAAGGCACAATAATTAAAGATCAAACATGAGAATATAATGACGTTAAATGACTGAAAACATCAATCCACCACCATCTATCATCAAAATCCACCTTAATTCACTCAGCGAAGACAAACTATTACTCTGCTCAAGTTCTTGATGCCACATCTATGAAATCTCTTTTTTCCCTCACCTCAACTCTCCTCGGATCTGCAAAGGCTAGCCCTCTGCCTACTGTCCACAGCCACTCTGAACTTCCTGCTATATTCTCCTCATTCTTCTCCGACAAAGTCCGCAACATCCGCTCCAAACTGGATCAGACTTCTTTCCAACCTGTGCCTCCTGATCCCCTATTCACTGGCACTCCTCTCCTTTTCTTTCACCCAACAAGCGAGAAAGAAATCAAGAACATTCTGAAAGAAATGACAATAAAATCATGCGATCTCGATCATGTACCTGCTTCTCTTTTCATTCAGTGCATTCCACAGCTTATACCTACTATCACAAAAATAGTAAACTCATCTCTTCTGTCTGGAAATTTTCCATCAGCTCTCAAAACTGCGATAGTCACACCTCTACTCAAAAAGCACGACCTCGATCCTAATATCCTGAAGAACTATAGACCTGTCTCAAATCTGCCTTTTATCTCTAAAGTCCTTGAAAAAGTTGTTCTGAAACAACTCAATAGCCATCTTCTTTCCAATAATCTCTTCCCCCCTTTTCAGTCTGCCTATCGCGTCAACCACAGCACTGAAACCACCTGGTTCATACTCTAAACATGCTTCTCCATGCTTCTGACTCAGGGAAAATCTCCCTTCTTATTCTTTTCGACTTATCTGCTGCCTTTGACACTATAGACCATTCAATTCTCCTCTCCCGTCTCCAGAACATGTTTGGCATTAAAGGCAAGCCCTCACCTGGTTCACTTCATACCTTAAAGACCGAGTCCACACAGTTGCAGTAAACAAGATTCAATCAGCACCTGCCAAACTGGAATGTGGTGTCCCTCAGGGATCAGTTCTGGGCCCTCTTCTCTTTACCCTCTATACTGCTCCACTGTCACATATAATAGACCGTCATCATATCAATTATCACTTTTATGCTGACGACTCGCAGATTCAAAGCAGCGACACACCTGAAAATCTTCCTTCTCTCTTGACAAATATGACCAGCTGCCTTCAAGACATCCGACACTGGATGATACAAAACAAATTACAACTAAATGCAGATAAAACCGAAGCCATGCTTGTAGGCACCAAACACAAACTCTTCTCCATTTCCAACAACTTCAATAGAATTAGGTAATACGTCAGTTCCGCTATCCACTTCTGTGAAGTATCTAGGAGTCGTTGTGGACAAACACTCTCTCCATGCAAAAATTCATTACCCAAACCTGTCAGTCATGCTACTATCAACTACGGCGTATTAGCGCAATTCGAAAGTACCTGTCCACTGATGCAACATCCAAACTCGTCACTTCTCTTATTCTCTCACGTCTGGACTATTGCAATTCTCTTTTGGCTGGTCTGCTAGCATCATCCATCCACTCCCTTCAATGTATACAAAACTCTGCTGCTCGTCTTGTCCTCAGAAAGAAAAAATCTGAGCACATTACCCCTCTCTTGAAATCTCTCCATTGGCTGCCTGTACCACAGAGAGTAAACTACAAGATCAATAGCCTCTGTTACAAATGTCTTCACAATACTGCACCCTCCTACCTCTGTGAATGTCTTCACCTGTACACACCTTCTCGCTCCCTCCGCTCGTCGGCAGATACTTTGTCCTTAAGAATACCCAGATTCAAACTATCTACCGTTGGCCGCTGCTCTTTCTCTGTTTCGGGTCCATCGATCTGGAACGACCTTCCTCTCTCCCTCCGGCAAAAGCCTACTTATGACACTTTTAAATGCAACCTCAAGACACACTTATTCCAAACCTAAATTTCTCCTTTCCGCTTCCATCTCTTACCTGTCCCTGCCTTCAACATCCACCTGCCAAAGTGCATAACGTTTGTAGGTGTGTGTGCCCGCGCGCGTGTTGCGTGCTTGCGTGCGTGCGTGCGTGAGTGAGTGTGTGTACATTCGAATTTGTTAAAACTGTAAATTGTTGTTAATTGTGTGTTGTGTTGGTCGAATGCAAGCGCTTTGATTTGTTTTTACAAGATATAGCGCTATACAAATTCCATGTATTATTATTATTATTATTATTATTATTATTATTATTATTATTATTATTATTATTATTATTATTATTAATATCTCATAAATATTATTATATTATTATATATTATTATTATTATTATTATTATTATTATATAAAATAAGTAATAAATACATAAGTATTTATAAATAAAGACACAACAGGTAAGAAATCTCAATAAAATACATATAGATATTTCGATAATATGGAAAAGGAGAAACCAGAAACAAACAACAAGGTACAAGCAAATAAGACAGAAGATACATGATCAAAGATAAATGTTATAAAAAAGCACTCATTCAGAAACGAAATTTGAAGTAAGAATCAATGATGAATTTGATTGAATAAGAAAACCAAACAAAAACAAGACAAACCAAAAAAACAAAGACAAAAAAAAAAAAAAAAAAAAAACAAACAAACAAACAAAAACCAAAACAACCCCCCCACAAAAACTCCAAAACAAACAACAACAGCAACAAAAATCAACTACATTCAGCACGTGATTATTAAATAGTACAAAATGTGAATAAGTATTTCTCAATATGGATGGTGACATGTTAGACAACAGGTGAGAGAGAGAGGAGAGAGAGAGAGAGAGAGAGAGAGGAGAGAGAGAGAGAGAGAGAGAGAGAGAGAGAGAGAGAGAGAGAGAGAGGAGAGAGAGAGAGAGAGGGAGAGAGGAAGTAGAGAGAGAGAGAGAGAGAGAGAGAGAGTACACAGTACATTTTAAGCCAGGTAGTGTTGCGTACAATTATCAACTGACCAATAATATCATCACTTAATACTATCTTTCTAGTTATGCATATATACAAAATATACCATAATTATGATAAATGTGATACGAAAAATAAAATATCAAAAATTACCTTTGAAATCAATTACAACTACACAATGATAAGATACTATAAAGATATTTACACACACACACACACACACACACACACACACACACACACACACACACACACACACACACACACACACACACACACACACACAGAGGAAGAGAGAGAAAAGGGGGAGAACTATATATATCCAGCAGGGTGAGGACTGGTTCATTAGTTTTGATGCATCAAGTGGATTAGAAGGTGATTTTTGAAGGTCGTCAATGACGTTTTATTTTGGTCATAATTTTCAGAGAGAGAGAGAGAGAGAGAGAGAGAAGAGAGAGGAGAGAGAGAGAGGAGGAGAGGAGAGGAGGAGAGAGAGAGGAGAGAGAGAGAGAGAGAGAGGAGAGAGAGAGAGAGAGAGAGAGATTACGAGCTTAACACTGAACACTCGACTTAGCTATCCCACCTCCCATGTCTTTTATTTGTTTTTGTTTATTAATGAAAACGATTTCGATTGCTTTTCTAATGTATTAACATCATCAGGGTTGATGTGAAAGGGGTGAAAGCAAAGAAAACATTCAAGTGGGGACTCTGTACACTAAATCATGGAATGTTTTTTATTTCATTTTCTCTTATGTATTTCACTCATTCATCGATTTCATTGCTGACTTTTTGTTATTTGCTACTGCTCGCGTGCTTTTATCTTTGTGGGTACACGGTTTTAAATGAGCTTGTAGCGTTTTCTAGATTGTGCTGTGTGTGTGTGTGTGTGTGTGTGTGTGTGTGTGTGTGTGTGTGTTGTGTGTGTGTGTGTGTGTGTGTGTGTGTGTGTGTGTGTGTTCGTTCTTTAGATTTAACGTCTATCAACTATTTGTGATATTAAGCCGTCCGTGAGTGTGTGCTTCAAAGTCAAATTATATCCAGATAGTACTTTGAATAAGTAATGCATTTGCTTTTTTTAATCAAGACATCTTACTAGGAACAAAAAAAAAAACATCAACATTCAAAAAGATTTTCGCGCGCGCCGCGCGTGTGTGGTGTGGTGTGTGTGTTGTGGTGTGTGTGTGTGGTGTGTGTGTGTGTGTGTGTGTGGTGTGTGTGTGTGTGTGTGTGTGTGTTGTGTGTGTGTTGCGTGTCTGTGGTGTGGTGTGTGTGTTGTGTGGCGCGCGCGCGCACGCCCCACATACGAGAGAGAGACAGAGAGACATGCTGACGGACAGACAGGGGGGGGGAGTACAGATCAAAGTTTATGCACGGAGATCTCATGCACATACTCTACATTTAAAAACAGTCAGTCATTCAGTAAAACCCAGAACAAAGACCTTAGTCGAGTACACGTTTTATTTTTGGTCATAATTGTCACGCATATTTGTATTCCCTTTCATCATTGAGAAAAAACTGTCAGTCTAAACTTTCTTTTTGCTGTATTTGAGCTGCGAGCCGCTACCCAACCCTAACTCCAGTTTTGTTTTGTTGTTTTTGGCTGAAGGGGGATGGTAGGCTTTTCCCAATGCTCTGACCAGCAGTGACATGACCGATTAACTGACTTTTGTTTGCTTTTGAATTACACAATTTGAAATATTCCAGACCACAACAATGTGTTCATTCCAATATGCTTTCAAAACACAGATGGCAAAAAGCTTATATCCATCCATGTTATTTTTACAGCCAGAAAGCAAACCCTGATTGAGTAAGTGCAAAACAGCTCGTAGAAGATGGAGTTTTCTTAAACTTGAATTCGTCTTAGAACAAGTGAGTTCGAAAGTCAAGTGTCAATGGTGTGTGCTCACCACCTACATTCTAAACTTCAATTTAAAGCATACATTTTTATCAGTTTTGCGCAGGGTCGTTTTGAAAATACACGAAACAAGGGAATATAATTCTACATTTGCAGAGTAAAAACTAAAACCCAGCTTCTCAATCGCAGTATATTTTTACACAATGTACATAACACTTTACTTTTGACTCCGGAATACTACTAAATAGGGGAAGCAAGCACCAAACAAAGTGGAGCGCATAAAACTATATAACAAATTCACCAGATTCCATGCAAAAACCGTCTAAGAATCTCACATAAATTCATCGGCCGATGTGCAATTAATTTCAGTATTCTCTCTCTCTCTCTCTCTCTCTCTCTCTCTCTCTCTCTCTCTCTCTCTCTCTCTCTCTCTCTCTCTCTTCTCTCTCTCTCTCTCTCCAGCACTACTGCAGTGAAGTACTATACTACTTTCTTACATTTGCTCATGGGAAAATGGACATGACAGAAATAGTACAAACGTTCAATGCACAAAAAGCAGACAAGTAATCATAATACAATGAGTACTGATCTATGCAACGTTTTGCCAAAAATGTTCTTCAGTCTTGCTTAACATTTTTTTTAAATATTCTTGGGTCTCAAATATTTTCCAATTTCGGTTTAAAAAAAAAAAACTTTTTCGGTCTGTTTTTTATTTTTTTTTTTTAATTAAACATGATGAAGCCTCCGACATGTTCTCCCACATTTCAGATTTGACACAAAAAGAAAGGCTGTAACAAAGGCACATTGTGTTGGCAATGGAAATATACTGCTAGGGAATTCAGATGGGGGTGGTGTATTAATGGACAATACCTGGGTAACGAGCATGTCTTTGACCTAGGGCAAAGTAACAGGCAAAAAGGAAATAAGGTAACAGTACACCAATACCAGATGGCAGCAATCTTGCACGCATTTTATAATGAAAGGCAAAAAGGTTTTCTTACGGATTTTGTCAAATACGCCTACGGGAAACTGCTTTTTGTAAGGCAACAGTGTGTACATAGGTTTGGGCTTTTCTAATACCACATTTTTATTCTTCCTGGATATCCATCCTTTCCAAAATTATTGTGAGCTTTTTAAAAGTCATGTTGGTTGCAGCTTGAAAATCCAGAAATTCTAAAGTTTTGTATAAACCACACACACATTCTCTTTCAGTAGATTTTTGTCCACATAATAACCCCCTTCCAAAAGAACCCAACAAAAAACATTATAAAGGTTCATACACACAAAAGGGTATGCAGCTTTTCTATTGTTTGCACAATATAGGGTACATTGGTGATAGACACCTGTGGTATACCATTCAATAAATATTCCTGCAGTACAAATTCATCAGTTTAAACAGTATTTCTTTTCGCTCCTATTTGGGTATGGAGAAAGGGCGGGGACTATTTCTTTTGCTCTTGTTGGGGATGGAGAAAGGGGGACTATTTCTTTTGCTCTTGTTGGGGCATGGAGAAAGGGGGACTATTTCTTTTGCTCTTGTTAGGGCATGGAGAAAGGGGACTATTTCTTTTGCTCTTGTTGGGATGGAGAAAGGGATATTTCTTTTGCTCTTGTTGGGGCATGGAGAAAGGGGGACTATTTCTTTTGCTCTTGTTGGGGCATGGAGAAAGGGGGACTATTTCTTTTGCTCTTGTTAGGGCATGGAGAAAGGGGACTATTCTTTGCTCTTGTTAGGATGGAGAAACGATATTTCTTTTGCTCTTGTTGGGGTATGGGATGAGAAAGGGGGACTATTCCTTTTGCTCTTGTTGGGGCATGGAGAAAGGGGGACTATTCCTTTTGCTCTTGTTGGGGTATGGAGAAAGGGGGACTATTTCTTTTGCTCTTGTTGGGGCATGGAGAAAGGGGGAACATTTCTTTTGCTCTTGTTGGGGTATGGAGGAAGGGTGAATATTTCACTCCTTATTTGGGTATGGAAGAAGGGTGAATATATATTTTGCTCCTTATTTGAGTATAGAGAAAGGGTGAATATTTCTTTCGCTCTTTTGGGGATATGGAGAAATGGTGATATCAAGTGATAATAGGAATAATTAAAACTAAATGCAGTATATGAGTACACGCACACACACACACACACACACACACACACACACACACACACACACACACACACACACACACACACACACAACACATCACAACACAACACAACACAACACACAAACAAACACACACAACACAACACACGCACGTACTTTTCTATAAGGTTTGATATTTTTTTTGTTTATATTTTCCCCTCAGATGGCTTGACAAAAAGCAAATGTTTTGCTTAATATACCATCTTGAAATAAGATTACTGTTTGAATGAATTTGACACACACACTGACCTGAACGTGCTCCTACTTTGATAATACCCCTTCCTGTAATGTATTCCTTTAGTCTTAGTATTTTCCACCAATGATTATTCAAAAATATTTTCTAAAACCAGCGCCCCTTTTTTCATTTCCCAGTTGGGTTATTCTCTATCATCAAAGTGATTTTTTCTGTCTCTTGACTTGGGTCCCGAGGTCCAATGGTGAAATTTCTTTTGCCTATGAGACCGTTTTACTCCCACCATTTAGGTAGCCATAATTCGCTTAGGGGATACAGTTGGGAATATATCCCATCAAATTTACCAGTCGAGTCGGGAGGTACCTCACAACACTTTCCGATTATCCACTACTGTGGGTTCTTTTCATAAGACAAGTCCCTAAGTACCTGGATCTGATTGATTTAAAGTCTTCAAAAGGCTTGACATTTTCGATACCTTTTTTATTTCAAAATACTCGATATTCAGTTTTCAATAGACCCTTCAAATCATTTAAAAATGCATTGTAAGATCAACACCATCTTTTGTTTTTGAATGTTAAAGACCTTGAAATGAATACTTTTTAAATAAACTGCTTCTAAAAGCTCCCCGCCAAAACCACTTCTACGTATTAAATCCAAAAAATATGACTGCCTACCCCCAATTTTCAGTCATTGCAACTCTTTCCTCATCCTTATATACAAGAACATTCTAACAACCCCCTCTCCTCCTTTCCTACAATTTTTTTCGCGACATTTCTAGCGCCCATCCTCCCCTCAAACAATGTGTAGCCAGTCTCTGTCAGCATTCTGTACCATGTTGCCCACCTGCCCTTTGTGTCCACATGTGGGGTCAGGGTTAAGGTTGAGGTTAGTGTTAGGATTAGTCTCAACAAGTTGAAAGCATGCAAGGGCTGTCTGTCAGCTGGTCGGTCTGAATGTTAGAATGCATGTGGACACAAAAGTTTGTAGACAAGTGGTATGTAGCTGTAGACACGATGACACGAAGCTCGAAATAGCAAAGTTTTAAATCAAAATCAGATTAAGCCGCTAAGGCTGTCCGCAAATTTCTGGGTTTTTTTCGGGTTATCTAACTGATTTTCTGTCTTCTGACTTTGCTAGGGCTCCGAGGTTCGCTAATGGTGAGATTTTTTGCATATGCGGCTATTTTTCCTCCCCCATTAAGGTAGCCGTAATCCCACTTCGGGGATTCAGTTGAGAATTTAACCTATCAAATTTACCAAAAGAGAAGCGAGGTACCTCCCTGCTCTTTCCGTTTTTCAACTGTCGTGGGTTCTTTTGATACAAGTCCGAAAACACACGGTTTCAAACTGGTTTAGAGTCCTCTTTAATTAAGACTTGATATTTTTTTTTTTCCTCAAACTCGGAAGAAATGACAAAGCTAGGAATCGAATCCAGAACCTGTGGTTTACTTGTGAGATAGGTGAACGTCTAAATCCTCCTACAGCCTTTCTTCTTATCAAAGTGATTTCAAGCCCAAAACATTTTAATAGGTTGCATCCATTTAAATAGCTCAAAACGAACTCTCCGAAAAAAAAGTTATAAGATAGCTCTTTATTCTTTCCTCACTGCTGTGAATGTGCTTCCATAGTCTTCCTAAACACACCTTTTCTTTTGTACTTTTTTTTTTTACCATAATAATGTCTCCTCCCTACAACTGCCCCCCCTCAACACCCCACACACACACCCACGCACGCACGCAAGCACGCACGCAGCACAGCACAGCACAGCACGGCACGGCACGGCACGGCACGGCACAGGCACGCACGCCACACAGCACACACACACACACACACACACACACACACACACACACACACACACACACACACACCAACACACACACACAAACACAACTCAAACACACACAACACACACACAAATCACTAACTATACACAATTTAAAGGTTTGCTTTGTATAATGCACTTTTAGAAAAAGGTATGCTTTATTAATCTGATGAAACTTGTACCACAAATAATTTGAATGATAACATGGAATCACCTGTTCTAATACGTGAAACATGTGTACCATTTTTTAACTATAGCAAACTATATCAAAACTTGATGTGCTGACTTTGCACAAAATTTTGGTAATAATTTTCTACTTGAGCAAATCAATGGCTACTCAATAGCCTATTCTTAGGACGCTTTTACTAACTTTCAAAAAAGTTTTATTTATTTCATTGAAAAAAGTACAAAGCACTGCCAGTTGCCCCAAGGGGCTGATAATTTTGAAAATATTTTTATTTTATTGTTCTTAAACTTTTGATCTGATTCACTGGAGGAAAACCTTTACCAAACCATTGGAAGTCCTACAAAGCAGACTAGGACATTTTTTTTTTATATTACCAAGCATTAAGAATCATTTGAAAAATATTTTGAAAAAGATCGGGAAACTATTACCACCGTTGCCTACAAATTTGATAATTATTTAAGTTGGGACTCCTGTATTTCCATAGAGTAGTATTTCATTAAATCCCTTTCAAAAAAGAAAAAGAAAGCCTTCATGGAAAAAGTTAACATACCTTGTAACACTATTTTCTTGGATTTTTTTTAAAGGGACACTACTACAGAAAAATACAAGTTTTCAAAAATTTCAGTTATGCCACGAGTATATTTTTCAAATGTTCATTTGATCAGATTTTTTTTAATTGCGTGCAAAACATTTCAGGCTCTGTCCCACAAGAATCAAGGGAAATACGAAAAATGAAATTTACAAAATCAAGTACACATTCATTTGATCTTAGTGTAATACAGAGGCTCATTTTATACTAGACCATGTCCTTCCATAACAAAAAAATATCGTCCTTGAACATTGTCAGCTTAAGAGCTGCACTGCTGTGCTTTGATGACAAGTAAAATAATAGAAGACATTTTCTTGGGAAAAATGAATAACAAGCCTATTAAAATATCCCGTTGTGTATTTATATTCTATTTAAATTATTATTCCGAGAATAAGGGAATAAACAGAACTCTTTCTTGTTTTTGCATCTATACTTTGCATGCTTCCGGCATATAAAATTTTGTCATTTGTTTCCAAAAGCCAAATTGGGTTTTAACGTGTGGGCAAGATATTCTGCATGCATTCACACTCATCCGGATAATTTTCGGAGGAGTGGAGTTAACTCCAGGAGAAAAATCACCTGAAATCGCAGGCCCTAGTGACTGATGTAAGGATTGCGTAGTCCCTTGTTACCAGTTCCATTAGTTCTGGAGATGACTTGTCAGGAATGAGGTCAGTGGCACTTGATTCCAGTTCCATAAGTTCTGAACTTGCAGGCTCTGATGACTGGTGTCAGGATGTGTGGTCACTGACACTCGATTCCAGTTCCACAGTCCCTGAAAAGACAACGGCACATTTGTTGACATTCAAATTCTTAACTTACTTTAAAGTGTAAAATCGTCTGACTACATTTTTTAAACAACGCCTGGGGATTATTCTTTGCAGGTCAGTGTCACAAGCCTGTTAATCTCAAAATAGTACATCTATTTGATTTTAGAAGACCGAATTGCTTAAGTTCTTAAAACACATTTTCAACATCGATAGAGAGGACAGACAGACATACAGAGAGAGAGAGACAGAGAGACGGAGAGAGTGAGTGAGGGGGGCAAGGAGAGAGGGAGGGGAAGCGAGAGAGAGAGAGAGAGAGAGAGAGGGAGAGGAGAGAGAGAGAGGAGAGAGAGAGAGGAGGGAGAGAGAGAGAGGAGAGGAGAGAGAGAGGAGAGGAGAGAGAGAGGAAGAGAGGAGAGAGAAGAGAGAGAGGAGAGAGTGGAGAGAGAGAGGAGGAGAGAGAGAGAGGAGGGAGAGGAGAGAGAGGAGAGAGAGGGAGAGAGAGAGAGGAGAGAGAGAGGAGAGAGAGGGAGAGAGAGAGGAGAAGAGAGAGAGGAGAGAGAGAGAGAGAGAGAAGAGAGAGACGAGAGAGAGGAGAGAGAGAGAGAGAGACAGAGAGAGAGAGGAGAGAGAGGAGAAGAGAGAGAGAGAGGAGAGAGAAGACAGGGAGAGAGATAGGAGATGAGAACTAGGAGAGAGATCAAGACAAAGGACAGAGACACCCTAGCGAGTAGAGAAGCGAGACAGAGGCGAGAGAGACAGAGGGCGAGAAGACAGAGAGAATGAAACTAATGGTCAGAAAGCTGAATAATCTTTTACTTTCGAAATGCCTGGCCGGACAGAATCAGAAAAGTGATGGAAACAGAAGTAACATCAACAAGTATGTGCAGCACACTTGCAGATGTGACTGGTGTCAGCAATGTGAAGTCACTGGCACTTGATTCCAATTCCATAAGTTCTGAAACTGCAGGCTTCGATGACGGTGTCAGAAATGTGAGGTCATGGCACTTGATTCCAATTCCACTGTCGCTGAGATATACTATGTCACATTTGTTGTCATTTAAGTTATTAACTTACTTAAACGTGTAAATTGTCTGACTGCATTTTGAAGCAAGCCTAGAGATTATTCTTTGCAGGTCAATGTCACAAGCCTGTTACGCTCAAAATAGTACATCTGATTTTAGAAGATCGAATTTCTTAAGTTCTTAAAACATATTTTCAACACAAAAAGAGAGAGGAGCGAGAGCGAGAAGGAGTGGAGAGAGAGAGAGAGAGTGAGAGAGAGAGAGAGAGAGAGAGGAGAGAGAGGAGAGAGAGAGAGAGAGAGAGAGAGAGAGAGAGAGAGAGAGGGAGAGAGGAGAGAGAGAGGAGAGATGGAGAGAGAGAGAGATGGAGAGAGTGAGAGAGACGGAGAGAGTGAGTGAGGATGGCAGGAGAGAGGGAGGGGGAGCGAGGGGGAGAGAAAAGAAAGAAAGAAGAAAGAAGAAGAAAGAAAGAAAGAAAGAAAGAAAAGAAAGAAAAAGAAGAAAGAAAGAAGAGAGAGAGAGAGAGAGAGAGAGAGAGAGAGAGAGAGAGAGAGAGAGAGAGTGAGAGAGAGAGAGAGAGAGAGAAGAGAGAGAGAGAGAGAGAGAGAGAATGAATAATCTTTATTGAATGAATGAATGAATAATCTTTATTTTTCAAGGGTTACAGAGTAAGCATTACATACTTTTTTTCATCCGGCCCTTGCCCTGATCAGGGAATAAAGCTAAGAACCCCCTCCCTACCCCTACATACCAGCATCACCACCAACAGCAGTTCAACCAATATTTTAAAAGAAGAAAAATGGGATACATTCAACAAAACACGTCATCCTAATTGGATACACTAATAACTATTTAAACAAACGTGTGTGTGTGTGTGTGTGTGTGTGTGTGTGTGTGTGTGTGTGTGTGTGTGTGTGTGTGTGTGTGTGTGTTGTGTGTGTGTGTGTGTGTGTGTGTGTGTGTGTGTGTGTGTGTAAGCGGGGAAAACAAGCAAAGTAGGCATAAAAGGGAAAAACAGATAAAAAACCCAAAACATAAAAAACCTTTAAATACAAAAAGCTACGTGAAAACACATCTCTATATTCCAATGGTAAGAACACAATTTGAATCCAACATAAAAACCAAAATACTCCTCTCCATAACAAGTCTAGGATAGAATACGTGAAGGTGGAAGTTGGAAGGGAAAGGAAAGGAAGGGAAAGGAAGAAGAGGAGAGAGAGAGAAGAGAGAGAGAGAGAGAGGAGAGAGAGAGAGAGAGAGAGAGAGAGAGAGGGAGAGAGAGAGAGAGAGAGAGAGAGAGAGGAGAGAGAGTTTAAGTACATCGATCAACAAACAGTAACAAATAGTCAGAGACCTAGATCTATAAGTACAATGTGGCAAACAAAGGATAGAAACCGAAAGCAAACTAAAGAAAAGAGCAGATTCATATAAAAGAAATGTCAAATCAAGGACGAAACAACACAAAATTATAAATCAAACTCATAGTTTAAAAATAATTGAATACTTAGAAATGAGAAAATAGCAAATATTCACAACTATAAACATAAGGCATTAAAAAAACTAATAGGCCAAAAACATTCAATATGAAAAAAATACATTCCATGTTTAGATGTGTTAGGCTATTAAGGGTGTGTGTGGTCATTATTGAAAGTCGTTGTGTGTGTGTGTGTGTGTGTGCGTGGCGTTTTGCGTGTGTGTGTGTGTGAGTGGCGTACGTGGCCGTATGCGTTTGTGTGTGTGCGTGCGGTGCGCGCGCGCGCACGCGCGCGCGTGTGTGTTTGGGGGGGGGGGGGACAAGCAAAGAAGGCAAAAGGGAAAAAGAAACGCACACGAAAAACAAACAAACATAAAAACCCTGAAACACACAAAAAACCATAAATACAATTCGTATCTCTATATTTTAACAGTGAATACAATTTCAATTCAAATTTCAATAAGAACCAAAACATTCCTATCCAATGATAAGATTAGGATAGCATATGTGGAAGTGGAAGATGAGGGGGGAAAAAGGGCATCTTCAAGTTACATCAAGATCAAAACATACCGGTCAATAAAGTATTTTAAAGCACCCACATAACACTTCTGTAAACAATAATTATCATAAAAGAAACCTGTAAGCTCACAACATACCCAAGCCTTACAATGATAAGAATCTCGAAAGCAAAACAAACAAACAAAAAAGCAATTATATAAAGAAATATCAAATAGGAGCTAAACAACATTTAAGGTTATATAAATAGTTTTAAATCAAATTCAATACATTAAAAAATTAAAATATACTAATGAAGATGAAGGGGAAAATGCAATTATTCAGGACGATTGTATACAAGGCATTACAATTCTATAAGCCAAAAACATTTATATGAAAGGTAATACATTCCGTGTGTGTGTGTGTGTGTGTGTGTGTGTGTGTGTGTGTGTGTGTGTGTGTGTGTGTGTGTGTGTGTGTGTGTGTGTGTGTGTGTGTGTGTGTGTGTGCGTGCGTGCGTGCTTCCGTGGGTGCGTGCGTGATTCCGTGCGTGTGTGTGTGTGTGCATGCGTGTGTGTGTGTGCATGCGTGTGTGTGTGTGTGTGTGTGTGTGTGTGCATGCGCGTGTGTGTGTGTGTGTGTGTGTGTGTGTGTGTGTGTGTGTGTGTGTGTGTGTGGTGTTGTGTGTGGAGGGGGGGAACAAGCAAAGAAGGCATAAAAAAAACATGCACACACACATACAAAAGTAAAAACCCTTAAACACAAAAAACTAATTAAAAATCATATATATATTTAAACAGTAGAATTCTATTTCAGTTCAACATAGGAACCAAACACCTATACAAAGATAAGTCTAGGGTAGTATATGTGAGAGTGGAAGGTGGAAAGGAAGGGAAGGGAAAGGAAAGGAAAGGAAAGGAGAGAGAGAGAGAGAGAGAGAGAGAGAGAGGAGAGAGAGGAGAGAGAGAGAGAGAGAGAGAGAGAGAGGAGAGAGAGAGAGAGAGAGATGAGAGAGAGGAGAGAGAGAGAGAGAGAGAGAGAGAGAGAGAGAGAGCATATTCAGATTACATCATCATAAAAACCCAGTCAATAAAGTATTTAAAAACATCCATAAAAAATACTTCTTTAAACAGTAATTATCATCAATGAAACCTATAGGAGATGAAAAAAAACCAAAACAAACAAACAAACAAACAAACAAACAAACAAACAAAGTTTAAAACAAACAAAAAACCACATGAGAAGCAACAACACAGAAACAAACAATCAAAAAGTAAAACAAAAACAAAAACAGAACTAAAAACAACAAAACTGTATATATTAAAAATATCAAATAGAGAGAGAGAGAGAGGAGAGAGAGAGAGGAGAGAGAGAGAGAGAGAGAGAGAGAGAGAGAGAGAGTGAGAGAGAGAGAGAGAGAGAGAGGAGAGAGAGGAGATTTGATTTATTCTTTTACATCGAAGATAATGGATTAGCACTCTTGTGCTTTTTTTACATCTATTCCCCGGTGTATACAGTTTTTTTGGTAAATCACGTCATCTGTTCCCACCAGCACACGATGGCCTACTCTTACGAAAAGCGGAACAGGATTTAACGTGGGCGCTAGATGTTCTGCGTGCGTTCGCACACGAAGCCTCGTTTTAAAGTCTCATCCGAAGGACTTTGGGGGAGAGTGGAGTCAGCACTGATGTTAACTCCAGAAGAAATCTCAACCGGAATCGAACCCGGGTCGTCAAATTGCGAGCGCAATGTTCTGACCACTAGGCTATCGGAAGGAGAAGAGAGAAGAGAGAGAGAGAGAGAGAGAGGAGAGTGGAGAGAGAGAGAGAGAGAGAGAGAGAGAGGGAGAGAGAGAGGAGAGATGAGAGAGAGGAGGAGGAGAGAGAGGAGGAGAGAAGAAGAGGGGGAGAGGAGGGAGAGAAGAGAGAGAGGAGAGGGGAGAGAGAGAGAGGGGAGAGAGGGTGGAGAGAGACAGAGAGAATGAAACTAATGCGTCAAGAAAGCTGAATCAATCTTCTTACTTTAGAAAGCCTGGCCCAAGACAGAATCAGAAAGTGATGGAAGACAGAAGTAAACATCAACAAGTATGTGGCAGCACACCTTTGCAGACTGATGACTGGTGTCAGCAATGTGAGGTCACTGGCACTTGATTCCAGTTCCATAAGTTCTGAAACTGCAGGCTCCGATGACTGGTGTCAGGAATGTGAGATCACTGACACTTGATTCCATTTCCACTGTACCTGAAAACATACATCATATTCGTTGACATTCAAATTCTGATCTGATATTCTCCATTACCTCAAAGTGGTAAATTTATCTGACTGCATTGCACTGAAGCAAATCTTTGGAATTTATTCCTTGCAGGTCATTGTCACAAGCCTTTTAGGCTTGAGCAGATTTCATTTTAAAGGAATTTTTCAGACATTTAAACATTTGTCAAAATCTACTTCTAGGTTTTGCTTTAGACGAGATCGGTTTATTCTGCAGAAAATCTTTGTCTATCGACTTTTTTTTTTAACCCATGGAAGATTGGACCAGAGCAAAGGAGAGCATGATGAGGAGAGAGAGAGAGAGAGAGAGAGACGAGAGAGAGAGAGAGAGAGTGAGAGAGAGGAGTGGAGGAGAGAGAGAGAGAGAGAGAGAGAGGAGAGAGAGGAGAGAGAGAGCAGTCAAGAATGTGGCCGCCAGCATACCTTTGTTCTAACTGTAGAACACGTTGACTGGCGTCAGCAATGTGTGGTCACTTGATTCCAGTTCCATCAGTTCTGAAACAGCAGGCTCATACGACTGCTGTCAAGAATGTGTGGTCACTGGCATCTGATTCCAGTTCCACTGTTCCTGAAAACATACATCACATTCGTTAACATTCCAATTCTGATGTCGGTTACCTCAAAATGTAAATTCCTTTTACTACATTGCTTTGAAATGTAAGTTTGGAAATTTTCTTGGCAGGTCCTTTTCCATACCTTTAAAAGTTTAAACAGCGCAATTGTTGCATTTTAGAAGATAAAATTTCCAGATTTTCTATAACACATTTGTCAAAATCCATCTTTGATTTTTGCCTCTGATCTGATAGGTTTATTCTAAGATTTTATATATAAAGTTTTTAACCCATCGAAAGAAAAAGAAATAAAGAAATAAAGAAAAAAATAGAGAGAGAGACCCACCGACAGACCAACCGACATAAGTAATCATCTATTTACATCAAACTTTATGAAACCAGGTGGGGGAGGGAAAAGAGAGAGAGAGAGAGAGAGAGAGAGAGAGAGAGAGAGAGAGAGAGAGAGAGAGAGAGGAGAGGAGAGAAGAGAGAGAGAGAGAGAGAGACGAGAGACAGAGAAGAAGAAAGAGAGAGAGAGAGAGAGAGAGAGAGAAGAGAGAGAGAAGAAGAAGAGAAGAGAGAGAGAGAGAAGACAGACAGACAGACAGACAGACAGACAGACAGAAGAAGAGAAGAGAAGAGAGAAGAAGAGAGAGAGAGAGAGAGAGAGAGAGAGAGAGAGAGAGAGAGAGAGAGAGAGAGAGAGAGAGAGAGAGAGAGAGAGAGAGAGAGAGAGAGAGAGAGGAGAGAGAGAGAGAGAGAGAGAGAGAGAAGAAGCAGAGGCAAGAAAATTTATTCGAGGATATAGATAAGCACTCGTGTGCTTTTTTACATCCAGTCCACGCCTTTTCAGGGATACATTAAGATAAAAATGTAGCTCTAACACAACTTAAGAGGAGAGAGAGAGAGAGAGAAGGATGAGAGAGAGAGAGAAGAGGAGGAGAGAGAGAGAGAGAGAGAGAGAGAGAGAGAGAGAGAGAGAGAGAGAGAGAGAGAAGAGAGAGAGAGAGAGAGAGAGAGGAGAGAGACAGAGAGAAGAGAAAAGGAGAGAGGAGGGGAGAGAGAGAGGAGAGAGAGAGAGAGGAAGAGAAGAGAGAGAGAAGAGAAACAGAAGAGAGAGAGAGAGAGGAGAGAGAGAGAGAGAGAGAGAGAGAGAGAGAGAGAGAGAGAGAGAGAGAAGAGACAGACAGACAGACAGAAGACAGACAGACAGACAGACGACAGACAGACAGAGACAGACAGACAGGACAGACAGAGAGGACAGACGAGAGACAGACAGACAGACATTAACTAGAAAGAAATCACTAATCTTGCCTATAGATAAGCAGCTGTTCAACTGTAGCTGCACAGTCTTCAAAATACTTACGCATGCCAATTCTTCCTGGAGCATGTTCCGCAGCCCACATGATGTGCACACCCTGAAGAGGATTCTAAAGACCTCCTCCCTATATGATCCACATGACTTGTAAATACCGGATTAGGACCCCTGTGACACGAAGGATTGGACAGAGTGACAAAGATTGTCAGTTTAGGAAACACTGGAGGACTGGGGAGGGGGGGGGGGGGGGCGGTGACCGAACCACAACCCTTATGAGCTCTGTTGATCGGTGGTGTTTTCGGACACCAGGTGACTCGAGTCATAGATGGTGTTTTAGACACCAGGTGAGGGTGGTGTTTTCGGACACCAGGTGACTCGAGTCGTAGATGGTGTTTTAGACACCAGGTGAGGGTGGTGTTTTCGGACACCAGGTGACTCCGAGTCGTAGATGGTGTTTTCGGACACCAGATGGAGTCACAGCCCCCCACGAGCTCCGTTGAAGCCTTGTGGCTGAACATGGTGTGTACGGACACCAGGTGACAGGCTCATACCCCCCCTCATGAGTTTTCCTAATGTCTTGTAGGCGGCGTTTTTGCAAACCAGGTAACGAAGCTCATGAACCCTGTCGATGCCTTGTAGGTGGTGTTTTCGGACACCAGTTGATGGGGTCATTGCCCCTCATGAGTATGCCTTGTGGGTGGTGTTTTCGCACACCAGGTGATAGGGTCAGAACCCCGCATGAGCTATGATGCTTCGAGGGTGGTGTTTACGGACACCAGGTGACAAGAGTCGCAACCCCTTAACCCTGCATAAGCTCTGTTGATGCCTTGAAGTTGCAGGTGGTGTTTTCGGACACCAGGCGATAGGGTCACAACCCGCATGAGTTTTTCTGATGCTTCGAGGGTGGTGTTTTCTCACACCAGGTGAAATAGTCACATCCCTCAAAAGTCCGGCAGTGGACAGGGTAGTCCAACAGAAAAGACCACAAGTCTGACAGAACTTCGGGAGCAACATTGAGTTAGAGCATGGGGGAATATGGAGATGAGCTTTGCATCTCTTCCCTTTTGTGAGCAATGTAAACGCGACTTTCACAGAGCCTCCTTTTAAGGGACATGCCCGTGGGCTGTGTAAGGCAGCGGCTACACAACCGGTGAATTTGCCTGCTCACCTCTATACATTCCACTGTATATTAAGTGGTTTTTCTTTCCGCAAATGCTCACTGCTCTCTCAAGACTTCCACGGAGGGTTTCTGATGTGGTCACTGTGTCATATAGACTGCATTCTGTTGCAGACATGTCCACTACGTTACCGGACTTCGAGCACAGTCCTGTGGGATCTGAAAGTACGCAACCGTATGCATGAATTCTACGCGTTGGAGGGAAACAGAATATCCCTATTTTGAAGACGAAGGCATCTTCAAATCTCAGATCCCAAGTGAACAAAGCCCTTCAGGGCCTTGTTGAAGGTTTCCTTTTTCCTCCATCCTCTATCCTTCCCTAACAGGGTCCTTGACATAAAAAAATAGACCAAAAAAAAAAATCAATCATGTGGACATATAGTTCAGAGGTCTTGTCTCCCTAGTTCATCTGACAGCGTTGTCGTCACTAGCTTCTGTGGTGAGAAGGTTCCATGACATTTGGGAAATGTCTGATGATAAAACCAAACACAAACATTCTCTAATAAAAACCAAAAATAAATTGTATGTGCGTGTGTGCGTGCGTGCGTTCTGGGTGTGTGAAGCAGAGTTGTGTGTAAGCGGTGTGTGTGTGTGGGTGTGTGTGTGTGTGTGGTGGTGTGTGTGTGTGTGTGTGTGTGTGTGTGTGTGCGTGCGGCGTGGTGTGTGTGGTGTGCGTGTCGGTCCGCCACGTGTTTCGCAGGCGGCGGTCACGGGGGGAAATGAGTGTCAACCTCAAATTGTTTACCAGCACTGAAGTTCAAGTGCGGCGTCACCGGTTAAAACGAACCCCATTTGAAGCCCACGTACCGATTTCCAATTCCGTAAAGACAAAACAGACCTTCCGTATGACAGTTCTGAACAGAATCATATGTGCTTGAAATTCTTCAACAAAAAGCAGCCCTACTCATGTCCCAACAGTTTATTACGACACTACAATATCACGATATTCAGCCAAGCCGTATTGAAGGGAAAGTATAGCCGATAATTTTGTTGGGCGTTTTACAATAACAGAGACGTCATCTATCCACGCAGAAAGAGGTAGACAACAGAGGCCCAGCAATCTTTCCCTAATGATCGAATCCCGCAGTAACGCGGTGTAACACGAAACGAGCAGTGCAAGTCCACAACACAGTGTTCCGCGACAAGTGGACATTTTGTGAAAAGCTCACGCACTTTTGAAAAGTTCCGCACTTTTTCTAGTTGGTGGTTCCGGGGCTGGTTCCGGCGGCACTAGCCTATTAAAGCTTACAGTAATTATTCTGATCAAAGTATTGTCAAATACGCGTGTCGATTTTCTTGATATTAAACTTAATTTTGTAGAAGATTCCCCCTTAAAAAAAAAAAAAAACAAAACACGAAAACCTAAGCAATGGAGTGACAGAAAAGCATACAGAATATAGTTTTGTCATGATAGACATTCACACATTGTGACAAATGACTTTATTAGCAACAGTTTAGTTATTTTGTTTTTGTTCTTGGGTAGGAGCTACAAAGTTGCAACCCTCTTTATCCACAATTAAAGTAGGGCATTCCGACTTCGGAATGGTGTTAACACCTGTATGCATGCCTTTATTGTTGGGTTTTTTTGGTGTTTTTTTTGGGGGGGGGGTAAGATTTTTTAAAGCTCATCCATTCCTACTCCACGAAATGACCTCTTCCAAAGCAGAACCCTTAACTTGTGAGGGGGAGTTCAGCATACATAATGCACACAGGACTTCGGTGTGTAGTCTGATCTAAAGGACTTTTTTTTTTTGGGGGGGGGGGGGGGGTCGAGTTGGTACTGTTAACTCCAGGGGGAAAATCTCGAATGGGCGAATCAATGGTGGCTCGATCCTAGGTGTCTGGCCACAAGGGCAACACTAACCACTAAGCTATACCGCCCCCTAACAAATGCATAAATGGGCTTGTTGACTTAATTTAAAAAAGGAAACAAGCCGCCTACAAAGACGACAGTTGCATGCGTTCAACATATTTACGATTGCAAAAATTAAAATTAATCACCTATTAAACAAATAAATATAACACTGGGACTGATAATATTTTATAGGACAAGAATAAAATGTCATGGAAAGAAGGAAATCCGAAAAGACATGGAGGGGGGAGGGTGCAGACAAAGTAAAAGAGGGAAGGAGAGAAAGTGCAAGATGGAAAGGGAAAGAGGGAGGAAGAGAGAAGGATAGAAAGAGGGATGGAGAGAGACACAAAGAGGGGAAGGATGAAAGAAGAGGGTTGGAAGAGAGGAGAGAAGGAGGGAGGGGGGGGGGGGGTCATGCATGTGTATAGTAACTGTAAAATGTATGAACATTTCGGTTTCGGGAGGGGGGGGGGGTTAATTTTTTCTAGGTAAATGCGCTACCTAAGAATGCAATCACGGCATACACAAAAACCAGGTAAGATAGCACAAGAATAAAAACAAATACTTTAGAACAAAATGAAAAAAAAGATAATGGGTATGTCTTTGTTACAGTTAATCTATGAAAAAAAAATCCTGGTAAATGATAAAACAGCGAAAATAGTTACCTGTCTTCGACATTTCCAGTTTCCCTCTCCTTGTGCTCCCATGTTATGTGGCTTCCTTCTTTCCTTTCGCTACCGCCTTCATCATTAAGATTCTGTAGACTAAGGAGGGGGGGTGGGGGGTGCTTAGTATGAAGATTCTGTAGACTGTCGAGGGGGGTGCTTAGTATGAAGATTCTGTAGACTGTCGAGGGGGGTGCTTAGTATGAAGATTCTGTAGACTGTCGAGGGGGGTGCTTGGGGTGATGGAGGGGGTGCTTAGTATGAAGATTCTGTAGACTGTCAGGGGGGTGCTTAGTATGAAGATTCTGTAGACTGTCGAGGGGGGTGCTTGAGTATGAAGATTCTGTAGACTGTCGAGGGGGGTGTTAGTATGAAGATTCTGTAGACTGTCGAGGGGGTGCTTAGTATGAAGATTCTGTAGACTGTCGAGGGGGGGAAGGAGGGGGTGCTTGAGTATGAAGTCTGTAGATGTAGGGAGGATGGGATGGGGGAAGGGGTGGGTTTAGGTCACCTGGGAATGTCGAACCTTCCAGGATGGGGCTGAGAGCAGCTTCTGCAGGAAGGCTGTTGCACTCTGTGGGCCTGGGGAAGAAGGTGTCTGTCTGTAGAGTGCCTGCCTGCAGCAGTGTGGGAGGTGGCAAGCTGTCTGTAGAGTGCCTGCCCTGCAGCAGTGTGGGAGGTGGCAAGCTGTCTGTAGAGTGCCTGCCTGCAGCAGTGTGGGAGGTGGCAAGCTGTCTGTAGAGTGCCTGCCCTGCAGCAGTGTGGGAGGTGGCAAGCTGTCTTGTAGAGTGCCTGCCCTGCAGCAGTGGGGAGGTGGCAAGCTGCAGACTGTGAACATCGGGTTCCTTGTGGTTGCAGACTGGTTCTTGGTGGTGGTGGTGGTTGCAGATGTTTATCAGGCTTCTGTTGTATTCAGACTGGTGATGGTTGGGGGGGGGGGGGGGGGGGGTTGCGGATATGTCAGGCTTCTGTTGTATTCAGACTGGTTCTTGGTGGTGTGTGTGTGTGTGTGTGTGTGGGGGGGGGGGCAGATGTTTATCAGACTTCTGTTATGGTGCTTGTAGAAGAGTCGAGTTGAACACAACGATGGCCATGTTTCTGTGTCTGCCTCCTGAAAGAAACAAATGCCACTGCGTTAGATTGATAAAAAAAATGACCTGGGTCAAGTTTAACATATTTCTATCAAAGTTACATGGGGTGTACATCACATTATGCGGACAGATTCCACCGATGTGTTCATTTCAGTGCTTGTATTTTTGTATCCTAAGTTCTGCAGACCAACGATGTAGCCGATACCCTGTTCAATGCACACAGGACATCTAGCTCACACTTTTTTCTGGGGGGGGGGGGGGAGGGGGGGAGTCTAGTAGACAGTTTGTAATCTGTGCATGTTCAAGCCACTACCTAGACACCTTTTTGAGGTTCTATTTATCAACCCTGAAGTTACTCAGTTCCGACGTCACTGCTCTGATGTCTGTGCATGACACTAAACCAAGGCCCTGTTTGCTTACGCATGCAGAGTACCTTGCACAAGTTGAATCCTGTTTTGCACACAGGTGAAATCCTGTTGGCCTTTCGGGAAAGAAAGCTATTACAAATACGAATACAAACTTTTAATATCTCAAGAACACATA
Organism: Stramonita haemastoma; assembly: GCA_030674155.1. Classification (NCBI taxonomy): domain Eukaryota; kingdom Metazoa; phylum Mollusca; class Gastropoda; order Neogastropoda; family Muricidae; genus Stramonita; species Stramonita haemastoma. Next base: position 10,199 of record JASPKP010000860.1, on the reverse strand, counting down.
AATCCATTGGGGGGGGGGGGGGGGGGTCAAGCATAGCTAAGACAACATTGTGTGCCAGTAGGACGGATGACAATGTCAAACAATGCATGCACACTGGTGTGGAAATCATCTGACGGCAACAGATCAAAGGTTCAAATTCACTCCTCCTCTTTACAAGACGTTTCATTGAAAACATGTAGTAACCACAATGGAAAACAATATGTATGATAAACAAGAACAGCAATAATTACCTGTAGGTGCAGTTCAAAATGGCCGGGCAGCGACACTGGTGAATGTCTTGCCCTGTCGCTTGCAATGCTCAAGTTGTCTGTGTCAGCGTCAGGTGATGAGTGCAGATGAATGGTGGATAATTGGCCAGCAGTACGTGCAGCGAGCAGTCCCCTTCGTTTGTCCAAGTCGATGAGCAGAGTGTTCATCAATCACAGTTGACCGTGCCGCGAGGACGGCTGAGTGCAGTGGGCCCTCATATCTTGTTCGTCTGTCTGACATATTTCTGTCCCTTGTGACTTTGCGAAACTGATAAGAGAGCATTATTGCTCTCTCTCTCACGGCGATGTCCTGCTTTTCCTTATCTCTAATTCTCTCTCATCATCTCTTCTTTTCTCTCTCTCTCTCTTCTATCTCTCTCTTCTCTCTCTCTCTCTCTCTCTCTCTCTCTCTCTCTCTCTCTCTCTCTCTCTCTCTTGAATGTACCACCTATTGTCTTATCATGTTTACCATCCATATTGAGAAATGTTTTATACATATTTTGTACTCTCTATTTTAATAATCACTTGTGTTGAATGTTACTGATTTTGTGTTAACTTTCTAATTCATTATCCTTTTAAGTAAGCTGAATAACTATGTCCATCATGATTACGAATGGTTATGAGCGTGATTTTTATGACCATAATCATAAGATTAATGAAGGTATTATAATATATTTGTCCCAAAATATGTGCTTTACAGCAGATAGATTCCTCTCGTATTCCGGTACATAATTTATTTAATGGGTGCCATTACTCTTTTTTTTTGCTGCCTCGTCTCTGTGATGTCCCCTACTGCTATTCCCACGCCACTCATTTCAATCTCCCCGCCACAGCCATACCCTGATTTGTTGTGTCTCATCCCCGGGATCGGCAGTCCACAGGGAGCACACCGATATTAGGCCGCCGTGGGGCCACCAGCCAGAGGGGCCCTGCACTGCTGCTGGGTCACTTTGGTGTTCAGTGGTGCCTGTTCTGATCTAGATACGCAGGACACCACCTACTAATCCCCTTACTAACGACAGTATTAGCTCAGTCGCGGAGCCAGACTGAGGGGGTGGCACTACTCTTGTGGCAACGAACTCTCTCCGGGGAGAGCAGGCCGAATTTCACGTATTGAAATTTACCGTGAAAATAAAGTGGTATATAAATACAAAAAAGCACTACCACCACAAGAAGAAGACGACAAAGAAGAAGATCATTATAATAATAATTAATAATAATAATAATAATAATAATAATAATAATAATAATAATAATAATAATAATAATAATATATAATAATAATAATAATGAAGGAAGGTGGCAGGATGGTTAAGACATTCGTCTGCAATATGTAAACCATGAGTTTCTGGGTTCGTACCCAGCCTCGCCCTTTCTTCCCAGTCTGACGAAAAAATCGAACTGAATGTCAAAGTCATTCGGATGAGACTATAAACCGAGGCCCCGTGTGCGAACGCACGCAGAACATCTTGCGCACACGTTAAAACCCCGTTCCGCCTTTCGAGAGACCAGGCCATCGTGTGCCGGTAGGAGCGGATGACAAAATTATTAAAACCCCGCATGCACACAGGTGTGTTTAGACACCATCCCGGAGGAAAAATCGGGGAGTTGGAGTCCCAGGGCGGCTTGGGGCTGTATGTGGCAACGTTCTGGTGGATCCTGCGACGGTACTGGAACCATTCGTATCGGTCATTGCCTTTCCAGTGGATCATTCCAGTGGCGTGGAGAGGGGGGGGGGGTGTCTGCTGCATGGGTAACAGCTTGCCCTCCATACTTACTTACCCAGGCTTTGCGCTTTTAAACACTAGAGTTCGAACTCATAGGTCTTCCAGACTGATGGTCTTATTATTATATTATTATTATTATTATTATTATTATTATTATTTATTATTATTATTATTATTATTATTATTATTATTATTATTATTATTTTATTATTTATTATTATTTATTATTATTATTATTATTTATTATTATTATTATTTTTATATTATTATTATTATATTATTATTATTATTATTATTATTATTTTTGTCACGTTAGCACAGTGTGTTTTATTTCTAAAAGAATTGCTGTAATTCATTGCATTTATTCACATACATTCCTTTAGTGTAAAAATATAAATATTGCATGCCAAGCTTTTGAAATTCTACCTGTTATTGTGACTGAAATCATCTTTACCAACTGTGTACCCCCCCCCCCCTCCCCCCCCAGGTTTAGACACATTCTTTACAAAAAAATACCTCTCAATCTCAGATCAAGCAGAACATTTGTTTGAGATAGTAATAAAGTCCCAGTGGAATTATCCGATTTAGAGACTGTGCTCGCAAGTCATCCCATTTTGGCACTGTGGGCCACCCTAAAAATGTTTACAATTCTTGAAGCAACTGTTCCAGGCCCACGCAAGCACAAGAGAGATGCACAAGCCTGAACATGTAGACAAGAGGATCTTTTGCTTCCGTACTTCAACTTATGCGTTGAGTGGTCTAAGGTAACAAACTCTATTCTGGGGTCTCGGTTTTCATGATGTTATTATTTCCCTTGAATAAGCATTTCTCACCTACGAAGTTTGCATGTACATGCATAAGTTTTTGGTGTGTTTCTTTGCAGAAGAAATGAAACACACACGCGCGCGCGCGCGCGCACACACACACACACACTTGTATATTTATTTGTTTATTCGTTTATTCATTCATTTATTATTTTATTGATGTATACATATATTTATTTATATACATACCATCATGTGTATCATATTATGAGAGAGAGGCAAGGCAAGGCAAGGCAAGGCAAGCAAAGGCAAGGCAAGGAAAAATCTTTATTTCGAGGATAATGAATAAACACTCGTGAGCGTGTTTACATTCAGTCCACGCCCTTTATCAGGGATAAGATCAAGATGAAAAAACCTCTAGAAAGCAACAATAATCAAAGATCTAAATACCTAGAACAAAAAAAAAAACATACCCAGTAGCAAACAAGAGACAAGAAATAAGGCAGAAATACAATAATAAGGTAATAAAAAAGAACCCATTCTGAAACGAACATAATAAAAATCAAACGATGATTTTGAATTTTAAAAAAGTGCTAATAATTAAAGAGCAAACAAGAGAATAATTATAATGAAGTAAACAACTGAAAATATCAACCACCACCATCTTTCAACAAAATAAGTCATATAAATCATAGCATTTTGATTAAAGGTGAGAAAAAAATCACCACACACACACACACACACACACACACACACACACACACACACACACACACACACACACACACACACACACACACACACACACAAAACACACACACACACACACACACACACACACACACACACACACACACACAACACACACACCACACACACACACACACACACACACACACACACACACCCTGTTGAACTGACAAAGCTTCTGGCATGGTTCAGATAGAGGATCTGAAAAGTCAGATACAAAACAAGGATATAGGAATAGTATTGCAAAACACTCCTCAGTACGCACATAGAGCATATCAGTAATGATGAAGACATTATTTTGTATTTTTGTATTTTGTACCACTTTATGTCACAGCAGATTTCTCTGCGTGAAATTCGGGCTGCTCTCCCCGGGGAGAGTGCGTAGCCACAAGTGCAGCGCCTACCATTTTTTCCCCCCTACATGCAACTGTATTTGTTTCCCTATCAGAGTGGATGATTTTCTACAGAATTTTGCCAGGGTTGCCGTGGGTTCTTTTACATGCGCTAAATAGTGATGTGTAATACACGGGACCTGTTTATCGTCTCATCCGAAAGACTAGCGCCCAGACCAACACTTAGGGTCTAATGGATGGGGAACAAGTTTTGATCCAAAACGGGGTGCGAACCACCACCGCACACTATCTACTTAAATACCTATTTATTTATCTATCCCGTGGTCTGGTGACCAATCCTTTGTTCCACCTTCTCGAAATACGTCTTATTCTTGGGGGGGGGGGGGGGGGATATGCGCATGCATGTGTGCACACATATGTGTTATTGTGTGCGTGGTTATTTTTACATACTTTATCAGCATCGTAGATATGGGTGGCGCCAGTCTTGTGGCGACACCACAACTCCAAAGTGGAGAGTCTGTCTTGAATATAGCAAGTGTATCAGAACAAAAAATGGTACAGTGTACGTAACACTACACACACGCATGCACGCGCGCATACACTCCACAGGGAATATGATGCCCCACAGCACAGTGCAGAGCTGCTGCAACATGCAAACACACAGGGAAACCTGAACACAAACATGAGCGCGCCCACGAACGCGCGCATACCTCCCCCCAAAAAAAACAACAAAAAAACGAAAAAACAAAAAGCAAAAACCCGAAAATACAATAAATCAAAACACATACACATACACACACACACACACACACACACACGCACACGCACACAAACAAACACACACACACACACACACACACACACACACACACACACACACACACACACACACACACACACACACACACACACACACACACACACACAGGCTCTCGAGTCGCCACAAATCCGGCGCCACACTTATGCAAGATGGTAGGAGAGAGTGTCTACATAATGCACGATTACGTCCTGGTGCCGTGGGGTCTTTTACCGTGCAAAAGTCGGGGTGCCACGGGGCTTAAAATGGCTCACGGGCTGCTGTCTGTGCTCAAAACGGCACCATTTTCGGGTGGGGGGTGGGTATGCTTGTGCGCACGCGTGCACGCGCTGGTGTTTGTCAGTGTGTTGGTTTGTGTGCGCGCATGTGGAGGGGACCCTCCACTTTGCCCTGGTGCATCATATTGCTGTATAGTGTCATTATTTTTGTGCCCAACCCTTGTTTTTCGTCCCGTACACTTACCAGCTTTCCTTGCGACAAACTAGCTTTCTTAGCTCTTGGCGGCTCTCGTGTCGCCCCAAATCTGGCGCCACACCTATGCAAGATGGTGGCAGAGAGTGTCTGCATACAGTACGATTACGTCCTGGTGCCGTGGGGTCTTTTACCGTGCAAAAGTCGAGGTGCCACGGGGCTGAAAACGGCTCTTGGGCTGCTATCTGTGCTAAAAGCATCTCCTTTTTTTTTTGGGGGGGTGGATAAGCTTGCGCGCACGCGCGTGCGCGCTGGTAATTGTCAGTGTATTGCTTTGTGTGCGCGCATGTGGAGGGGACCCTCCACTATGCCCTGGTGCATCATATTGCTGTATAGTGTCATTATTATTGTGCCCAACGCTTGTTTTTCGTCCCGTACACTTACAAGCTTTCCTTCCGACAAACTAGCTTTCTTTGCTCTTGGTGGCTCTCGTGTCGCCCCAAATCCGGCGCCACACCTATGCAACATGGTGGCAGAGAGTGTCTGCATACAGTACGATTACGTCCTGGTGCCGTAGGGTCTTTTACCGTGCAAAAGTCGGGGTGCCACGGGGCTGAAAACGGCTCTTGGGCTGCTGTCTGTGCTCAAAACGGCAGCTTTTTCGGGTGTTGGGTTGGTATGCTTGCGCGCACCCGCGCGCGCACTGGTGTTTGTCAGTGTGTTGATTTGTGTGCGTGCATGTGGAGGGGACACTCCACTTTGTCCCGGTGCATCATATTGCTGTATAGTGTCTATATTTTTGTGCCCAACGCTTTTTTTTCGTCCCGTACACTTACCAGCTTTCCTTCCGACAAACTAGCTTTCTTAGCTCTTGGTGGCTCTCGTGTTTCCACAAATCCGGCGCCACACCTATGCAAGATGGTGGGAGAGAGTGTCTGCATACAGTACGATTACGTTATTGTGCCGTGGGGTCTTTTACCGTGCAAAAGTCGGGGTGCCACGGGGCTGAAAACGGCTCTTGGGCTGCAATCTGTGCTAAAAGAGGCTCCTTTTTTTGGTGCGGGGTGGATATGCTTGCGCGCACACGCGCGCGCGCTGCTGCTTGTCAGTGTGTTGGTTTCTGTGCGTGCATGTGGAGGGGACCCTCCACTTTTCCCTGGTGCATCATATTGCTGTATAGTGTCATTATTTTTGTGCCCAACGCTTGTTTTTCGTCCCGTACACTTACCAGCTTTCCTTCCGACAAACTAGCTTTCTTAGCTCTTGGCGGCGCACGTTACGCCCCAAATCCGGCACCATACCTATGCAAGATGGTGGCAGAGCATGTCTGCATACAGTACGATTACGCCCTGGTGCCGTGGGATCTTTTACCGTGCAAATGTCGGGGTGCTACGGGGCTTAAAACGGCTCTTGGGCTGCTATCTGTGCTCAAAACGGCACATTTTTCGAGTGGGGGGTGGGTATGCTTGCGCGCATGCGCGTGCGCGCTGGTGCTTGTCAGTGTGTTGGTTTGTGTGGACGCATCTGAAAGGGACCCTCAACTTTGCTCTGGTGCATCATATTGCTGTATAGTGTCATTATTTTTGTGCCCAACGCTTGTTTTTCGTCCCGTACACTTACCAGCTTTAATTCCAACAAAATAGGTTCCTTAGCTCTTGGTGGCTCTCGTATCGCCACACCTATGCAAGATGGTGGCAGAGAGTGTCTGCATAAAGTACGATTACGTCCTGGTGCCGTGGTGTCTTTTACCGTGCAAAAGTCCGGGTGCCACGGGGCTGAAAACGGCTCTTGGGCTGCTATCTGTGCTTAAAACGGCACCTTTTTTGGATGGGGGGTGGGTATGCTTGCGCATACGCGCGCGAGCGCTGGTGCTTGTCAGTGTGTTGGTTTGTGTGTGCGCGCATGTGGAGGGGACCCTCCACTTTACCTGGTGCATCATATTGCTGTATAGTGTCATTATTTTTGTGCCCAACGCCTGTTTTTCGTCCTGTACACTTAACAGCTTTCCTTCCGGCAAACTAGCTTTCTTAGCTCTTGGCGGCTCTCGTGTCGGCACAAATCCGGCGCCGAACCTATGCAAGATGGTGACAGAGCATGTCTGCATACAGTACGATTACGTCCTGGTGCCGTGGGGTCTTTTACCGTGCAAAAGTCGGGGTGCCATGGGACTGAAAACGGCTCTTAAGCTGCTATATGTGCTCAAAACGGCAGCTTTTTCGGGTGGGGGGTGGGTATGCTTGCGCGCACGCGCGTGCGCGCTGGTGCTTGTCAGTGTGTTGGTTTGTGTGCGCGAATGTGGAGGGGACCCTCCACTATTCCCTGGTGCATCTTATTGCTGTATAGTATCATTATTTTTGTGCCTAACGCTTGTTTTTCGTACCGTATACTTACTAGCTTTCCTTCCGACAAACTAGCTTTCTTAGCTCTTCGCGGCTCTCGTGTCACCCCAAATCAGGCGCAACACGTATGCAAGATTGTGGCAGAGCATGTCTGCATACAGTACGATTACGTCCTGGTGCTGTGGGGTCTTTTACAGTGCAAAAGTCGGGGTGCCACGGGGCTGAAAATGGCTCTTTGTCTGTTGTCTATGCTAAAAACGGAACCTTCTTCGAGGGGTGGATGGGTATGCATGCGCGCACGCACACTCAAACTGGTGCTTTTCAGTTTGTTGGATTGTGTACGTGCATGTGGAGGGGACCCTCCACTTTGCCCTGGGGCATCATATTGCTGTATAGTGTCATTATTTTTGTGCCCAACGCTTGTTTTTCGTCCCGTACACTTACCAGCTTTCCTTCCGACAAACTAGCTTTCTTAGCTCTTGGCGTCTCACGTTACGCCCCAAATCCGGCGCCATATCTATGCAAGATGGTGGCAGAGAGTGTCTGCATACCTACGATTACGTCCTGGTGCCGTGGGGTCTTTTACCGTGCAAATGTCGGGGTGCTACGGGGCTTAAAACGGCTCTTGGGCTGCTATCTGTACTCAAAACGGCACCTTCTTCGAGTGGGGGCTGGGTATACTTGCGCGCACGCGCGCGCGCGCTGGTGCTTGTCAGTGTGTTGGTTTGTGTGGACCATGTGGAAGGGACCCTCCACTATTCCCTGGTGCATCATATTGCTGTATAGTGTCATTATTTTTGTGCCCAACGCTTGTTTTTCGTCCGTAAACTTTCCAGCTTTCCTTCCGACAAACTAGCTTTCTTAGCTCTTCGCGGCTCTCGTGTCGCCACAAATCCGGCGCCAAACCTATGCAAGATGGTGGCAGAGTGTGTGTGCATACAGTACGATTACGTCCTGGTGCCGTGGGGTCTTTTACCGTGCAAAAGTCGGGGTGCCACGGGGCTGAAAACGGCCCTTGGGCTGCTATCTGTGCTCAAAACGGCAGCTTTTTCGGGTGGGGGATGGGTATGGTTGCGCGCACGCGCGCGCGTGCTGGTGTTTGTCAGTGTGTTGGTTTGTGTGCGCGCATATGGAGGGGACCCTCCACTTTGCCCAGGTGCATCATATTGCTGTATAGTGTCATTATTTTTGTGCCCAACGCTTGTTTTTCGTCCCGTACACTTACCAGCTTTCCTTCCGGCAAACTAGCTTTCTTATCTCTTGGCGGCTCTCGTGTCGCCACAAATCCGGCGCCACACCTATGCAAGATGGTGGCAGAGAGTGTCTGCATACAGTACGATTACGTCCTGGTGCCGTGGGGTCTTTTACCGTGCAAAAGTCGGGGTACAAAGGGCTTGAAAAGGGCTGTTGGGGAGCTATCTGTGCTGAAAACGGCACCATTTTCGGGTGTAGGGTGGGTATGCTTGCGCGCACGCGCGCGCGCGCTGGTGCTTGTCAGTGTGTTGATTTGTCTTCGCGCATGTGGAGGGGACCCTCCACTTTGCCCTGGTGCATCATATTGCTGTATAGTGTCATTATTTTTGTGCCCAACGCTTGTTTTTCTTCCCATAAACTTACCAGCTTTCCTTCCCGTGGGTCTTTTACGTGCAAAGTCGGGTGCACGGGGCTGAAAACGGCTTTGGCTGCATCTGTGCTAAAACGGCACTTTTTCGGTGGGGTGGGTATGCTTGCGCGCACGCCGCGCCGCTGGTGTTTGTCAGTGTGTTGGTTTTGTGTGCGGCATGTGGAGGGGACCTCACTTTGCCTGGGCATCATATTGCTGTATAGTGTCATTATTTTTGTGCCAACCTTGTTTTTCTCGTACACTTACGCTTTCCTTCGACAAACAGCTTTCTTAGCTTTGGCGGTTTTGTGTCGCCACAAATCGGCGCCACACCTATGCAAGATGGTGGCAGAGTGTGTCTGCATACTAGATTACGTCCTGGTGCCGTGGGGTCTTTTACGTGCAAAAGTCGGGTGCACGGGGCTGAAAACGGCTCTGGGTGCTATCGTGCTAAAACGGCACCTTTTTCGGTGGGGGGTGGGTATCTTGCGCGCATGCACGGCGCGGGTGTTTGTCAGTGTGTTGTTTGTGTGCGCCATTGGAGGGGCCCTCCACTTTGCCTGGTGCATCATATTGCTGTATAGTGTCATTATTTTGTGCCAACGCTTGTTTTTCGTCCGTACACTTACAGCTTTCTTCCGACAAACTAGCTTTCTTAGCTCTTGGCGGCTCTGGTTCGCCACAAATCCGGCGCCACACCTATGAAGATGGTGGCAGAGAGTGTCTGCATACAGTAGATTACGTCCTGGTGCCGTGGGTCTTTTACCGTGCAAAAGTCGGGATGCACGGGTGAAAACGGCTTGGCTGCTTCTGTGCTGAAAACGGCACTTTTTCGGTGGGGGTGGGTATGCTTGCGCGCAGCGCGCGCGCGCTGGTGTTTGTCAGTGTGTTGGTTTGTGTGCGCTTTGTGGAGGGCCCCTCACTTTGCCTGGTGCATCAATTGCTTATAGTGTGTCATTATTTTTGTGCCAACGCTTGTTTTTCGTCCCGTACACTTACAGCTTTCCTTCCGACAAACAGCTTTCTTAGCTCTTGGCGGCTCTCGTGTCGCACAAATCGGCGCCACACCTATGCAAGATGGTGGCAGAGAGTGTCTGCATACAGTAGATTACGTCTGTGCGTGGGGTCTTTTACGTGCAAAAGTCGGGTGCCACGGGGCTGAAACGGCTCTTGGGCTGCTATCTGTG